>VDFB02199338.1:0-30769 GCA_007258455.2 Sequoia sempervirens | reverse complement strand
AAACAAATCAATGCCCCTTGGGTAACACAAAAGTAAACAACCACAGCAAACAATGAGATTTAATCCCCCTAATTAGACTATGTTTGAGAGCAGCAAAGATAATTTTTGAAAGTCTGATTATGTAGATGCCCCTGCAAACAAATGTTAGTTGTCGTCTTTCTTTTTCGCCTTTGGTCAAATTTTGTCACAATATGCTACAAAAACATTAGTGAAAAATAGCAATATTCTTTCCAGAACAACGTTAGAGAGTTATCACGTGAATATAGCAAAAAACTAGAGCAAAAACGAAGCCAAAATGCCCATTTTACCCTCCAAACTGTGTTGTTAAGGGCGCTGCCGCAGTTCTGTGAGGGCGCTACCGCACTTCTGTGGGGGCGCTACCGCACTTTTGTTGAGGGCGCTACTGCACTTCTGTGGGGGCGCTACCGCACTTCTATGAGGGCACTACCGCACTTCTGTTGAGGGCACTACCGCACTTCTATGGGGGCGCTACCGCACTTCTGTGAGGGCGCTACCGCACTTTTGTGAGCTTTTCCTGCAAAAATCTTAACTCAAAGAAACATTAAATGCAAGACCCGTGTGTGAGTCCCACCGTGCGTGCCAGAAATGTATACCTTGGAATTCCTACTGCTCTAAATGTGCAAATCTAACTAAGAAACATGAATAACAAAATACCAAGGACACCTCAAGATTAGCCAAAAGATTGATACAACGAAAATGAATGCAAACAAGATAAAACACAAACACTTTTACCTTCCTTATTGTTGATACCTCTTTGATTGAACCTTGCTTGGATTGGTTGTGTGCTCCTTAGATGATGGATTGAATGACTAAAATGCAAGCTTCAATATGCAAAATGATGAACAAAGATGGTTGAATGATTGAAAAAGGCTTGAGGATTCAAATGGACAGCATGTAGTTATGAGGGAGTGCAAAGTGTTGAAGACAAATTGGTGACATAAGGTTGCTCAAAATGAAAAAGTGTTAGATGCCCTTGAGAGAAGATATTATAGAATTTGGTCTCTAGAAGTCAAGGATCAAGGTCGATCCAACACAAAAGAGTCAAGATGAAGGGCTATGGTGGGTTCGAGAACCACAAGCCCTCACATCTTTGAAGCATGTGGAAAGTGAAGTGGACAAGAGGATATGAGGTGGAGAATGGAGTTGTCAAAAGGTACATGAGTGGGAAAAGGACATGCACCTTAGGGGATGAGAGGATTTCCACAAAAAAAGATTTCTTGTCCCCAAGTGGGAGTGAAAGGGACATTTGAGGAATTTTAGAATTCCTCAAAAATCTACATGGGAAAAGGAAAGGTGGTTGGGAGGATAAATGTGAATTAAAAATTCGCATTCCTAGGATGATCTAGAGGATAAAAGGTGGGCTCCAAAAAAGTGGGACTTGGTCACATGTGGAGATTGTGACAAGTCCAAGGTTGGTGACATGTGGAGATTGTGACATGTCCAAGGTTCTAGAAGCCTTGGAAGAATGGAATGTGAATTAAAAATTCACATATAAAAGAGGGGAATCTAGGAAGAATAAAAAGGAATTAAAAATTCCTTGGAGAATGATTAGGCTTAATTAATCAGTAATTAGAGGATAATTAGGGGCTAATTAGGATTAAAATCCAACTTGCAAAATTTGGAGGATGTGACACATCCTAATAAAGGATTAGGCATGTGCACATCTTTAATGAAGAAATTAGGAGATGGATTAAGATTAGATGAAATTGACATTTTAGGAATTAAATAAATGTAATATTTATTTAATTTATTTGATGAAAAGAGGATTAAGGAGGGTAAGGTATTTAATTATTAATTAAATACCTTAGGGATTTGGCAGAATTAAAGATATTAATTAAATAATAGTAATATTATTTAATTAACTTTCGAGATAAGGATGTTTAGATGAAGAGTGATAAATTTGGATAAATTAAGTGTCAAATTTGGATGTCTACATTTTGCCCCTCTTTGAGATGGTGTTACGAAGTAGCATCATTTCAAAAGAATATTAAAATATAGAACCTAGAAGAAGATGGTTAGATTGGAAAAGATGCCCCAGTCATCAAAGGGATGACTAGGAAGGAAGACGATGGGGGTAAAGATGAAGAGTTAGGGATGAAGGATGCCCCCTCGAGAGGACATGCGGGTTGAAGAGAACACGTGTGTGCTCTCGAAATAGATGATGTGATGCAAGGGGAGATGAGGAAGATGATGCAAAGTGATGATAAGCGAGTGGAAATGGATGAAGCACAAATAGATGCAAAGATGAAGATGATGTTGCCCCAGTCAAGGTACAAGCCAAAATGGGTTGATGATGGATGGAGTGTTGTCAATGAGGATAGGGAAGGATACATCCCAAAACAACACGAGGATAGGGAAGGATACATCCCATTGAGTGGTATTGATGAGGGAAGGATACATCCCAAAACACCACTAAATGATAGGGAAGAATACCTCCCGCTGATGATGATGAAAGTGTCGAGGCTGGTAACCAGACTAAGAAGTAGACCAAGGATATGATTAGATGATTCGGGCTAAGTGGAATGGATGGAGATTGGATAGAGATAAGGATGAAGGATGAATGATGAATGGATGGGGGGATACATGCAAGACGATAGAATGGAGAATGAGATGCAATTCTAAATGCAATTTATCAGCTTTGGAGCACTGGTTTTTGCTATAGCATTAAACACAAGACACCAGGGTATGAAGAACTAAGGTGAAATAGTGTCTAATGCATGAAATAAACACAACAGACAAGAAGGCTATCCCAACACCCCAAAGTCACAAAGACCTTGGTCGGGCTAGGTATTGAGATAACCACAAGCACAAAAGGATGCCTCAGCATAACACAAGACCTCAGGGATCTTGGTGGGTACTATTAAGTGATAAATTTGGATAAATTAAGTGTCCAAATTTGGATGTCTACAGTTTCTTATCTTGCTTAATGAGTTCTTTTTACCACAAGCACTTTTCTTGCTTAGCTTTTGAACTCAATGTCTAATGTCTCAATTTATTTTCATCCCACAAGGTCCATTATGTGGAAATCAAGGAGATCAAGCAAATATTTCCCTAATGTTGACTTTAGAGAGAAAATTGAGAAAAAAGTCCAAATACTTAGAAGCCTCTAAGGATAAAATCCCAATGGACAAGAAGTAGCACTTGGATTCTCTCAAAGGTATTTTCTCCTACTAAAGGGTTTGAAATTTTAGGACCATTGTTGAATGTTTGTTTTTGAGATTTTGGATCCAATCAATGTGTTTAACTAACTTAAAATTTCACAATCCTAGGATGGAAGAGAAAATATTTGTTGAATTTCCCACTTGGATAAATCCAACTGTGCTTATTTAGAGAAAATGACTAGAAGCTTGACCACACTGGATCCCCTCCACAACATTCACTTCTATGGCTCAGCCAAGCTTCAGCTCTCATGAATCTCCCATGAAAATTTTTTCATCTCTACAAATAATCGCAAGTATGTGGGACAGCTCTAGAGGTCTAACCTCCTGACGCCAACAAATATTGGGATTTTTGGCTGCTACACAATGGTTCATAATAAAGGCATCCAGTTCATAGGACACAATGATAAACTCCCTCAAGATGTCTCCAACCCTTAGAATAAGGGCTTTACACATCATAAAGATACTGGGGGAGAGCTATCATCCATCACTAAGTTGATTGCAAACTTTCCTTGCAACCACAAATTTGTATAGCAGTTCGGAAGAGCCTGGCTTATGCTCATTACTGCTTGGGCCATTCCCTTGGGGTAAGTACTTTTTCCCACCAAGGTAGGCTCTCTAAAGGTAAACAAAATTGAATAAACACATCTATAGTTTGATCAATCTTTGTTTGTGTGAACAAAGAGAGAACAGACACAATGTACTCACTCACACTCACAATATTTTGTTTAGTTTTTAAAAGCCCAAATTAAGGTGTCGAGGAAATCTTTTAGACAACCTAATATCACCAAAATAATTTTGATTCTCAAGATCGCAGTGAGGCACGAGAGAAGTGCATACACCCTTTAAATGATATTAACTTGTAAAAAAGATTACAAAAGAAAAAATACACATGTTCATTTTAGGCCTCAAAATCAGTAATGGATTATTTTTATAGCACCAAATTAAATGTTTGAAGTTGTTTTGTTCAATTCTTAAATATAAGACCAACTATAGTAAGTTCTTTGTGTTCTTTTTAACCCTTTGATTGTTCTTTTTAAAACCCAAAAGAAATTTATTTGATCCCTAAAAGCTTGAAGATAACAAAGCCTTAAGAATGGGATTATAATTGCTCCCAATGTGTTTAAAAAAACTTGTTACAATCATGTGATAATGCTATAAGAATCCTTGTCTTTCTTTCCTCCTTTCCCCCTTGATCACTTCGACCTACAAAAACTAGTTAGCCTACAAAAAATAGAGCCACAAATAGGTTAGAAGTCAAAGGTGATCAAAATAAAAAAGAACATGTTGAATCAAAACTAAAAAATGACCTTTTACCCAACTCCAGCATTACAATCCATGGAGGCATCACAGTTTGAGGAAATCGGCCTCGTTCTGGTGAGGTTAGTGTCATTCTGTGGAAAACTAGAGACCGCAATTGCGTTGCAATTTCTCTTCAGTGTCACACTTTGGAGTTTGTCTGGTCTAGCCTTAGGAGAATGGCTTCAGCGTCACATTTTGGAGTGTTGAAAACATCGCTAAATAATGACACTAGACTGATAGCGTCACTATTTGACCTTCCTAGTGTCGCTTTTTTCTAAAGACACAAAAATTTGAAAAAAAATGGAATTTTGACAAAAAAAATATATTAATTGGGAATGGTTGATCTAGACCTACTCAAACATCATCAAACAACCCAATGTTAGTCATGAAACAAGTCTTAAACAATCATTCCCCATGCAATTCATTCAAATGCTATGAACAAGAAATAAGGAAAAATTAACCAAATGGAAGCTACTAAATCTCATTCAAGACATTACAACCAGCATCCCATGGGGGAATTAGTGCTACTTTTATGTGGAAAGTAGCCCTTTCCCCATTCCTTGCAAGCTTTGATGATGAACAATGTGATCCTTGGTGAAAATTCTCAATAATGTAGCTATGGTGATGAAATGCAGTGAAAACCTTGATGAGCAATGGATGAACTTGCATAAAATTTATAGATAATGACTTTACATAAAGTTGTGGATCCAAAATCAATAGAAGAATCCTCCATATATAGGAAAGAAGGATGAAGGAATGATAAACATGGAGGATGTGGGATTAAAGATGAGCCAATAATAATGTACCACTTGTCAACATGTTATTGAAGAGAGGTGGAGCATATTTTGATCAATGTGCATGATAAATGTTGTAACAACCCACTATAAGACCTTGAAGGTTAAGAGCCAAAAGAGGACAAGATGAGTTTTTTTTTTAAAACATAAAGGATAACATACACAAAAAGAAGTTTCCAATAAATTAAAAAATGACCTCATACAAGGCCAAGTATGGCCTAATGCAGCCCAAGGGAGAGAATTAATCTACCCTCCAAAGAAAAAAACCTGACAAGAGCAAATAAGATAGCTCCAGGGAAAATGCTCTGGAACCTTAGTATCGCCACTCCAGAACCTTAACAACGCTGCTATGGAACTTGCAACGTTGCTCCAGAACTTAACAACGCTACTCTAGAACTTGTAGCATTGCTCCAAAACTCTAACAACACTGCTCCAGAACCTTAATAGCACTGCTCTGGAACTTAACAGCACTGCTCTAGAACTCTAACAGCACTGCTCTGAAATTTCAGCTCTGCTTCGAAACTTTAACAACGCTACTCCAGAACCTTAATAGTGTTGCTCTGAAACTTAACAACATTGCTCTAGAACTTGCAGCGCTGCTCTAGAACTCTAACAGCACTGCTCCAAAACTTTCAGCGCTACTCTGGAACTTTAACAACGCTGCTCCAGAACTTGCAGCAACTACATAGATTATTAGAGCAAGTTGTACTATGCTGGAAACTTAACATGGTACATAACGGAAGAGAGTACAACCATAGCTCTAATTTTACATGAAATAAGAATGAAGCCATAAAATAATAATCATAGAACACACGATTTCGATACCAACACCAGAACCTGAAAGCCAAATATACTCATCACATATCTTCTCATTAATTTTATGATTTCTTTCTCTCTCAAGAGAGTACAATGAGCATAAAGGAATATGTTTGAATACAATAGCATTTACATGAATAAAATACATCATCTGAAAGATAAATACGGAAGATGGGATGACTCCAACTCGTGATCCACTAACCTGTACACTGGTCCCCAATGGCAGTGGCAACACCTCCCTACCATGTGGACTTAAAAGAGGCCACCCCACTGTGCTCAGAGATAGTCACAAGGCCCAAAACAGAGGTAGAAAGACAAAGGAAAAGTAAGGCCAACACTCACATCAATCACAAAGTCAACATGGAAGGAAATGTACACAATCAAAGTCACCACAAGAAATGCTCATCCAATATCATGACGGGTACTACTCACGTCTACCAAGGGCTAGATAATAGAGTGCATATCAGATGAAGTGTCATCATGCATGCTCAAAGGGATGGAACCACATGAAATCAAGTACACCTCTCATAGGGACAAGGAGACTCAATCATTCCTGAATCCATGCCCCACATACGGATGACTCAATGCCTCGCAGACGGATGGGCCTTCTCGAATGCATCCTTAGCCTTTACAAGCGCTCAAGGCCATGTACGAGGACTCATTATCTTATTAGTTTTTTACCCCATTAATTTTATTTAGTTATCACTTTTTTACTCCAACTCTACTACTAGTTCCCCTGGCAGCCACTTGCAGGCCCCGGGCCCGTAGAGAGCCACTCCATATGACCACTCTATTACCTATACGTATGCTCATCTTGTTTAACCAAATGAGGAAACCAAAAAATACTTGAAATAACAGGAAGGGCCATAATTTTTGTCAAAGAAACCAATTAAAAACAACCAACTAACAGTGTTGTAAAAGACACATTTAATGGTTGTAATTCAGCAAGAAATGAAGGCATAGAAATCATGTAAAAATTCAAAGTGCCCGGATTATGAATCTAAGCCTGACCCAGTTCATATTTGGGTGTTTCAAGTTGAAATACACCTTTGAATTTTGAGTTTAGGACAAAATTTGAAGTGTTGTTCTGAAAAACGTCTTTTTCCAAACTAGGCAAGCAAAAATCACAGAAAAATAAAGGTGCCCAGATTTTAAATCTGCCAAAGACGTAGTTGAGATCTTGGTGTTCCTACATGAAATCCACCCTTAATTTTCATTTTTATCAACAAGGTAATGAACAACAATTGAAAAACATATATTTTCTTACAAAAATTGGGCAAAAGAGAAAAATAAGAAAGAGCCCAAAAATAGATTTTTCCCATAAACCCAATTCACGTTTGCTAGAGATTTACAAAAATTAGTCACACCAAACACTACAAAGCAACAACAACCAATTAAAACAATCCAACATTCAACTCCAAACAATACAAAACAAAGACATAAAAGAGTTCCTCAAATTTTCATGGGACAACAATAACCCAGATTAGAAAGAAAATTTACCAACCAAGCATCAATGAAGAACAACAAAAAATTACCTCAAATTTCCCCAAAACCGAAATAGAGAATTTTCTCAATGGAGAAGGCACAACCAAGCTCCAAAATCAGAAAATAAGCAAAAACTGGCAGGCTGATTTTAATAATTTTCTACCCACAAATTCTTCTCTGAAACCTTCACAATCTCCCAACTCAATCACCCAAATCTTAGGGTTTCTTTCACCATGCAAACAACAATTTCTCTCTTCTTTCTCCAAAAATAAAAATCCTCCCTTAAAACAAAGCTCTCTTTTCTTTTCTATCTTTTTCCCAAAACCATCCAAAAGAGAATAAAGCATTTTTTTTATAAAATTATGCATTAAAGCTCCCCCAAAAGGAACAACTAATTAAAATCACAAAATCAGCAATATTAAAATACGCATGAAATATTAATGAAAACCAAAACCAAAAACCTCAGTAAGACCAATAGGAAATTCACATATGGTAGAAGGGTGCTCTGAACATTACCGTTAGGTAACTGGATGGAAGACAACAATACGAAAACACGACCCTAATAGGGTACAGTGGCTAGGGTAGGGGATATTTGGCCTATGACTACCTCCAGTATCCACCATCGGGGAAAGAGAGTATGCTCAGGCCTATGAATTTAGGCGGAGTCGATACTCAGTACCTGCATCACTCCAATCAAATGTTAAAGTACATGTGCATGAATCATATATCATATATCTAATAGCAACATCAACCATTAGAAAAAATAGTCATAATATCATAAGCCTCTCGGTTACGAGTGTTATGATATCATCTTTTTCCTGTCCATAATCATACAAAAGAAATGACAATGATGTATACATAAAAATATAAGCATGCAATCCAGCATAATATCTAGCCATGTAAGCATGAAATCCAGCATGAACAATAATCATGTCAACAACATAACAACATATAAACATGTAAGCATGTAAACATGTAATCCAGCATAACAGTCACAGAATTACACCTCTCAGGTGTCAATACAAAATAATGAAGGGATGAATAGAGTAATTACAAAATATATAGTTATCGGAATCCATCAAGGAAAGACCACAACAAAATAGAAACATGGGGGTTGTTACAAATGCAATTAGGTGTAATTTGAAATTTGAAAGATGGCTTGTGGAGGAAGAGATGAAAGGTGAGTTAATTGCATTTGGCTCAAGAAAAAGGTCATGTAAGAGTTATAAATGCCAAGTTGAAGGACAAGTCCCTTTGGCAGGGAGATTTCAAAATGAAGGAATATTCCAAAGAGATGCATTTTTGAATGGAAATAGAAGAATTTATAAATCAAATAAATTGATGTACTTGTGCAGGTTGCAAAATCTAGAGGATTTGATGGATTAGTGTTAGAGTTCATTATGATTTAATTAACTTAGATGGAGATTAGTTTGATTTGACATTTGACTTATATTTTTAGATTTATTTAAATCAAATGGGAGGAATAATGAATATTAGATTTAATTAAATAAAATTTGATTTATTTAAATAAAAGGGATGATGTTAGATTTAATCAAATAAAGATTAATTTATTTAATTAAAAGAGGAAATATGTTTTAATCAAATAAGGTGATTTATTTAATTAAATGAGGAACATTACGATTAATTAAATAAAATGATTTATTTAATTAAAAGAAGATGATTTAATCAAATAAAGTTGGTTTATTTAATTAATAGAGGAATTATGATGAATTAATTAAATAAGGATTATTTAATTAATTGGTTAGTAAAGAAGTGATTCAGGGAGAATTGATGTTAGTAAATCAGGATCAAGTGTGCGATATCAATCAGTATTATTTGAACATCTACAGCGAAAGTGAGGAAGGGTAAAAGGGGAATTTGCATAAGGGGTGCAAATTCACTCCTATACAGAGGTGAGATGAAAAGTCTTCCAACCTCAAAAGGTATGCACATAAGATTTACAAAACAACTAGGTAACCTCTAGAGGCCTACAAGGTTGCACATTTAGCTAGACAAGATGTTGTCTAACCTCATCAATCTAAGTACACTTAAGTATATTCAATAGATAAATTATTCACTCTAGCAACCCTATCATTTCAAAAGTGTTTTATGGACTTCTTAACTTACCTTGAAAATAATGAATACAAATCAACTAATTATTGACGAGGATTGATAGACTAAAGTTGAGTTTACTTAATCTAAGGAGATGGCTAAGAGAATGAGGTTTTCTTCTTTGTGATTTTATCAATACATTTTGAGTGAGTAATTGGAAGAACTTCAGAGGGGAAGAGAAACAAACACCTTAAAGGATTGAGTTGGAGAAGAATTTGAAAAGATTTGTAGGGTTTTCTTGAGTTTGGAAAAGAATTCAAATTTGAAGAAGCTTAATTGGACTTGGGAGGAGATTTGATCATGCATAAGAATTTGAACAAAATGGAAATCAACATAAAAAAAAATGTATTTCTCTATTTATGAATCTTGCAATTTTTTGAAGAATCACTCAAATTTAATTTTCATGAATATTCAAATTTAAATTTGAATTTAGATATTTTCCCTCAAACCTAAGCACCCTACACAAGTAGAAGATTAATTTTTACATGCAATTAATTTTTGTATAGTCTGGTTGTATCTAAATTCTTTAACTTAGTTGAAAGCATAAGAATCTTAGTACATTTTGAGTACACGCCTAGTTTATTTAGATATTTGTGGTTGCAAGGAGTCATGTTGATGGAAAGATGTGTTCTTTTATAAGTACTCTTTGTTGTCATTGTATATTTTATTTAATAATTTTCTATTTTGTTTCAAAGATAAAGTTAATGGTGTTTGTCTTCTCCTTCGCAAAATTTTAATTACATCACTTGAAATTCAAAATGCATCTCAAAAACTTCAAAAATTAAAATTGAAATTGAAACTCTAAAGTCATTTTATGTTAGAAAATAGAATTATATTGGAAAGTCTTTCTTATTAAAAAAAGGTCAATTTGGATTAGAAATTAAAATTATATGGGATCTAGGTTTTATTTAAAAGGTAAAAGTTGGGTATGTGCAGGATCATGATGGCCCAAAAAGTGGCAATATGATGGGTATGTGGCTGATAACTTTTTTTACCCAAAATTGATGAAACAAAAAGAGTTTTTAAAGGCGATTCTCAGCTTTCCACCAATATAAATTATGCTTTACTTTGAATTTAATAAGTAAATGTTATTCATTTTCTATTCAAATTACGACTAAAGTGTTGATTGATAGGCTGATTGAAAAACATCTATAGCTTTCAAACGACCTACCAAAATTTTTTAATCCAAAATATGCATCACATTCTATGCTTCACATACTATAGGATTAAAAAAAGAAAAAATTAATTTCATGAAGTTTTGACTAAGTTAAGGTGGTTAGACATATGCGTTTTTATATTTTCTAAAAGTTGTAATAAAAAAATCATAATTAATTATTTACTTGGAAAATAAAAACAAAAAAATATACATAACATCAGGACATGAGTCCTCTACTTATATCTAAAATATTATAAAAAAATATTATCATTTTGTTATGGTTAGGGTGGTCAGATAGACACCTACTTATTTTTTCCATGAAATTTAAGTACTATTGCATTGAAATTTCAAATTTTCACCAAATATACTTTTTTTCTTTTTAAACAAACCTAGTAGTTTATAAACTATATTCAATTTGATACAAAAATTTCTATTGTTACATATTTTTGAAATAACATAGATAACTTATTCAAATTTTTACGCCAAGTTGCCTAACTCTGATTTTTCTAAAAATTTTGCCACTTAAGGGCCTATTTTTTCCATGATGATCCTACACATACCCATACAATAAAGGGTTGTAGTCTAATTGATTGGACACAATTGGTGAGAGTGATGGTATGCTCATTGATTATTCCATCCACTAAGATTTAAATTCTTTGGAGATGTAATAAACAAAAGGACAAGGCTAGGATTGAACCTCAGGTGAATTTATTGGAATAGATAACCTTTAGTCCTTTAATCTAAACTAAAAGAAATTGATTATTCATGGATCTTATGTTCCTGCTCTCGATATCAACAAAATGAATAAATATATTTGAATATAAATTTTGATAAAAAAAAATTAAATAAGTATTAATAAATATTATTTAGGAATAAGAGGGGATTAACAAAGATATAAAATTAAATTAATAAGGAAAGGTATTTAGCTCTTTGTTTCATACAAAATCTTGGTTTGTTATGTGTTTTAAATCAATGTGTTCTAGCAATAGAAAATAAGGTCATGTAAGTTGAGGATATTTGAATCAATAAAATTATGTATTTATACCCAATTCACTTTTGCAAATACATATCTTCCCTACAAAACTATATAATCAATTATATAATTGTTCAATTGATCCTTCTCCATGAATCAAATTTATGATGATCTTAACTCTCAAGAAACATTCATCTCTTTCTAAAATTACTAAAATGTTTGGATTTTTTCAAAGTTTACAAATGATAATAACAATATCTCATTTTTCATCCTATAAAGATATCAAGTCAATGTCTTTGAACAAAGATCAAAGATGATAATTAGTCATGAAATATGTCTAAGATGTTACATGTATATTCTGATATAATATAGATAATGTAGTGAATTTAATGGATTTTCATTCTTGATGTATGTACCATTCTTTTCTTATCAATATATTTATTACACATTATATCAAGGTATTATTATGATGCTATATTAATTTATTTTGATGAACTCCAATATCTAGTGCATACAAAAAAACAAATTAATTATTGAAAACTTTATTTATTATTATTTTTCAATCAATACTAGATAAAATATAAACCAAAATAATCATAACATATTACTCTTTGTCTATTTATGATCCTTTTGCTAAAATAATGACATGATGTGGAGTGTAGTACATTTTTTTGCAAAAGATTGACCTGGTTTGATATTTCTCCCAATATCTATAGCAAAGCCTTTTTTATTTCTATTTTTTATAATGGACCTATATTGTTTATAAAATAAAAATATACATTATATTTTTTAAAAGCTAATTTTGAGGGTTATGTACATATTAAATCTTGCCTTTGGATGATTTCATTCGACCTTGGCATGCATGAAATAAAGTTGATTTTTTTGACATTACAATAAAGTTGTAACAAATGGATAAGAGATGAAAACATTGCCACATAAGCAACTTCAATTAAAGTTTTTTTGATTGAAATTTCTTTGATTGCACCATTTTTATCAAACACATCGTACGCTGAAAGGGCTTGCATTAAATTTGATCCATAAAAACACACATTTTAAATAAACTTTTTCTACTAAATAATTTGCAAGCCATGATTTTTTGATTAAGATATCAATACCAATCATCTAATATAAAGATCTTAATCTAATAAAATTTTACTTGTAAGAACACAACCTCTATCATGTCTCACATAGTTAATTCTAACAACACATGAAGTTTTTTCTAAAATAGGAAAGCACTAAAGGATCTTTGATTGAACTATATTCAATCAATTAATATTAGATCTATCCGTAACCAAATTTGTAGCTCATAATTTTTCTTTCTGCAAGCCCCCTTTGTGAAATTTTCCTCATTTTTCCCATATTATATAGTTCCTTGATTTGAAAATTATTTTATGGGTCTTCATTAGTCAAATTTTCATGTGTTGTTCCTCATCAGCTTCCATATCCCTACTAATTGCTGGAAATTACCAAAATCCTAAAAAGATTAAGTCTGGGAGTATTCTTGTTAGTTTTTTCATTCTTATGAAGTTGTATAATTTTCATGGAATACCAAACATTTTCTATTTATCCAACATCCTATCTTGACATCATTTCCCAAATATAATGTATGCAAGAATTATTGGGTCCCCTTCCTCCCATTTCCCTTTATTTCCTCCCTTTCCCCCATCTCCACTTCCCATGTCTAGTAGATGCAAAATATATTTGCACTCTTCCTTTCCTTCACCTTTGTAGACGTATTGGTTCATATAGATGTCTTCCATATACCTTCCTCATCTTGACCTATGGTACTTCCTTACATTTCTACACAACATCTCTAAATTCTCCTTGTATAATTCTTGTCCACCTCCAAACTTGATCTGATACTATCTCTACTCCCTTCACCAAGTCTAGTATGTCTTTCTCACTTTCCCTCATCTCTTTCCAAGCAAACTTTAAGTGGACTTCCAAAATCCATTCCAAATGTCCAATTCCCATGTCTAATTTTACATTGAAATCTCACAAAGTTTTCCTTAGCCTTCTTCCATTCATTTCCTCTTAAGCAAAGTGCAAGCCAACTTCTAACTATTATATTTTTGAACCTAGACATCCTATAATGTCTAGTTCTGCTTACATTTTTCACATTTTACCATGATTCTTCCTTCATTCATTTTACCCCTTTTGTGAAGTTTCATTGAAATTTAGGAAGTTTCCATTGCCCCATCAAATTTTGACCTTCAATACTGACCCAAATCTTGCATGTCCTATTCTCACACCCTTGTAACTACCCAATCAATTTTTTTATTCTCATAGACCATTATTTAATCCTAATGAAATAAATGAAAATTTATAAATTCAATGATGGCGGGTGATTGTGACCATTATAACATTAATTGAATTATTAAGCTCTAGATGCTAGTGGTCCTAATGACTAATCTAAAGTGTCCATCTTTTAGATTCCACAAAATTGCAATTACTTGGAACACCATGTTTAGTTCCCAAAAGTGACAAGGTGATCAAATAAAGAATTATAATGTTAGTTTATTTTGTAGAAAAAAGTCTAATATATTGAAATGGGATCTACGCTAAACACCTTAACCTAAATAAATAATTCTGCCATTAAAACATTGAGGGACACAAAATTTACCAAGAGTTCTTTTTTGGTTGTTGTCCTCGAGGGAGAGTTGAACATGATGGTAAGGTTTTTGGTCTCTCTTTTGTGTGGTGTGTGATGATTGATGATTATATGTATGAAACTAGGTAAATTAAGGCCAAAGTGACAAACTGTGACATAATCTAAAAATATTAAATAGAAGGAAAAAATCAAAATACAGATCTAGAGAATGCATAGAGGAACTTGGGATTGAAAAATGCAAAGTTTTTTCATTCATTGTCTCAATTGACATGAGGCCTCAAATGCTTCCATCAAATTGAGTGTTATTTAGATTTATTTTTAGGGTTTAGGGCAAAGGGGCCAGTAGTTGTGTAGGGTCTAATTGTTGTTATAGCACTTGTGCTTATAATATTCAATATTGCCACATATTTATACTATATAATGTAAATAATTAGTTCACATGTAAATTAAAAAATAATCAAATTTTGTTCAAGATGGACTCATACTTGAACACATGGAAACCTATGAATGTTATATTAAAAGAACATAAATACATTCATTAACAAGTGAAATATATATATTTTTTGTTTCAAATAAAAACTATCCACTATAATTGTGTCATTTATAAAACTAGCAATCACACCTTTGTGTGCAATGGGTGTGTCAAAAAGGTGTGGAAGGTCAATTAGGAAAAAGATTGGTTTATTTTTTACGAGGTCAATTGGTAGGCCATTTAGAAAATGATTTTATTTATTCATATATTATTTTTTTATTTTCTTTAATTATAAATAATATTATTATATAAATATATTTAATTTTACATATTAACTATTATATTCACAACACTAATCTCAAACTTAAGTAATTTTATTATGTCTAGTTATAAACTTTAGTGTAAATTTCTCTTCAACAGTTTATGCGTTTGGATTAGATGCCTTCAAAATACAGATTTGTCTAAATTTATTTCATTCCATTATTTGGCACTTATTATTAATTTTTTAATCTAGTCGTGCATGCAACTAGAATTTTCAAACACATACTCTCTAACATATTAACATACATATAGCTTTCTATCGGCATAATCTTTGATCCTTCTTTTAGGTGCAAGTGTTAGTATATATACCTCTCTCTATATAGAGTTGTCTACTCCTCTATCTATATTTATTTTTTCCAATCTCTCCAAAGATCAATTAAACTATCAATTTTTTTATATTTTAATTTAATTTGATCTATATAAAAATATATTAATTATTAATTATAATAATTTCATATTTATATTTAATAAATTTTATTATAAAATATAAAATATAATATTAATATAACCTATATATATTATTATATATAATAATAAATATAATTATATTATATATAATTTAATCTGTATTATATAAAATATATATAATATATAAATTATATTTTGTATTTTATAAAAATATAATAATTATTAATTATAATAATTATATATATTTAATTATTTTGTTAAAGAATAAAATATATAAAAATAATAAATAGAATAATTATATATTTATAATTCATTTTTTATTATATAAAATATAAATTATATATTTATTATGATAATATATACTAGATTTCATAATTTTAAAACCTAAATGTACTCATTATTAGGGTCTTGGCCATAATTTTCATTTTGTAGTGTATGAAATTGTACCCCTTTCTAGGACAAAGTACAATTTCACACTTATTTGGACCCATTTTGGTGAAATTTTAATTAATGAATTTTAAACTCCTATTAATAGGCCCCTAATAACCTTTATCATGCATCCCAAGGCTTATTTAAATTAATTTTATTTAATTCTTGACACCACAACCCACATTGAACAAAGGTTAGGGATTAAATTAATGCCCCAACATTCTAGGAGTCCAATTAATTTAGGTTAGGACCCATTCGCAATAGGGAAAATGGGTCCTCACTAAGTGCCATAAACTCATTTTTTATATGTTTTGGGTGGCATTTCAATGTTTCTAATTCAAATTTCACATGTTGGCTTTCAGGATCTGATAATTGGAAAATTAGTAAGGAAGCCTATAAACCTACTTGTTTTACATTCATTTTTCACTAGAGCAAGACAAGAAGCAAGAAAAGAGTTTCACATTGAGATCACAAGAATTTGCATTCAAGAGAAAGGAGCAAGAAAAAGTGAAGACTTGGAGCAGCATTTTATTATTTTTGTGGGTCTTCAAGCTCATTTTGTCATCAAAGATCAAGCATTATTGAAGAATTGATGATAGATGGCTATGGAGAATCATGATGGATTCTAGGTTTTGGGAGAAGCATTATGAGATTCAACCTAACCTAATGAATTGTTTCCTAAGTGATTCCATCTTCTATGATCATTCTATTCTTAGCCTAAAGAGGGGTATAATCTGTTTCATGACTTATTAAGGGGATTTGAGGTCTCCTAAAGTAGGTCTTCATCATTTTTCATGTTCATTTAGGATCCTATTCTAACACACTTGATTATGGTTTCTTGGCATTATTTGAAATCGTAATCTTAGACACACTTAAGGTTAGGATTACACATACATTTTATGTTTCAAATTTCTATTTTTCATCAAGGTTTAATTACCAAACTTGGGGTTTGACTGAGGAAAACCCCTATCTACAAACAAACATCAATTTTTTTTTTATAGATCATTTTTTATAGATCTAGATCTAGGAGCAGATATATAAAGTTACAGGAAGGGATTACAAGTCTTAGGCTTCAATATTAGATTCAATTTTTTTTAGAAAATCCTACCAAGACCCATTCACCCTAGGGAAAATGAGTCATTGTTAGGGTTAAAAAAACAACTTTTGATAGGTGCACAACATTTACTACCTTTAGATTCTCCAGAAAGTTTGTTGGTTCCTTTTGTTTTATGTTAAATCTATTAGATCCACTTTGTAGAAGTCAATTTGGAGTTTTTTTTCTATTTTAAATCTTTCTCCCCAAAGTGTTATTTGACCTAGACCCCCATCCTAGGAAAAAAGGAAGATCTCAAGATTCACATCTTGGGTTGACTCACCTAAGGTTGTTGGTTAATCCTTGGTGTCGATCCCATTTCCTAATGATTTGAGGGAAGATAAGACCCCTTTTCCCTCTTTGGATCCACTTTTCCATTTTGGGACACACATATTTTCTTTCATTTAATTTTGGTGAACCTGACCTTGTAGATCAAACTTTTGAAAATTGAAGTCCTTTAAACCCTAGATCTTAGTTTTGCAATAAATTACATTATGGTTTTGATTAGTTGTATTAAATTTAGGGTTCTTTAATCTTGAATTAGTGAACATTGTATTTAGGATTAAATTTGCATGTTTTCATTGCTTAAAGTCACCAAAAATCAGAAAAATTGCATTACATTTGAATTTATTTTGCATAATATTAAAATTGAAATCATCATTCAATCATTTAGATTCATATTGCAAATTAAAATTAGTCACATTTTTCATCATTGAAACTTAGTCAAACTTTCATTTAGAGCCCTAAAATATGGAAAATCTGTCACAAATAAGCAACAAAAAACACACAGAATCAACTCAAAAGTACAAAACTAAAATTAAAAAAACCCTAATCTAGGACCCATTTTGTTGCAAGTATGAATGAGTATGGTGGTGTTGTCATTAATGTTGTCATTGATTTCAACACAGTATAGGTTGTTGTAGAGAAAGTTAACAACTGATTGCAAGTTGTGAATGTATAGTTGAGATACAATAGAGATGATGTTAGTACATGGAGCTATCCTTATGGTGTTGCAGGTGTGCTGATATGATGAGTTATCAAGTGCTTTTGAGAAATAGGGTAGACTGAATTGTGCATGTGTTCAGAATGTGCTCCACATTTCTTCTATATTGATCCTATGCTTGTGCAGATCTAAAGTGTTATTTATGGGCATCTATTGGTGATATATCCTAGTTTTTAGTTTTTGGTTTGATGGAGAGTGAATGTTGTGTTCACCATTGTGTGAACTGGCTTGGTAGAGTTGTTTGTTTGTGGACTAGGAGAAATGTTTCAACTCTGCATTCCTCCATTGGTTTGTTTCTGATCTTGTAGAGATGGATGAAAGCTTCTAATGATGTTATCTATGTTTTGGAAAATGTGTTCATGTTTTGGTGCTCCGGAAGATGAGTTTTAGAGTTGTTGTGTGTATTTGTCCAATCCAGATGGAATGACGAGAAGTATTTTGTGTATGAAGTATTTTGCATTTTTTGTGGATGAATTTGAAGGTATCTGACATGTGTTCTTGTGCATGGTGAAGCACATTATGTGGTCCACATGTTATCTTCTCTTTGTAGAAGAGTGTACTTCAAAGTTCATTTGTGTTTTCATTAGGTTTGGATGACTTGGTGTCTACACTTCATGCAAAGGATAAGTATCAATTAAGGAGGCATGTGACTATTCTGAGACATTTTTTTGGGCTTGGTTAAGTGTTGGTTTAGTCTACTCTCATTCTCTTCCACTGCATAAATGTTGAGTTGCTGACCTAATTTGAATTTGCAAATTGAAGTGTGTGTAGCCGAACTTGGAGAAAGTTTCTAAGGTTGAAGATGGTATAAATACAAGTCGAGATGTTATGACTTGATGAATCAAGAATTCCACAAGTGTAAGAAGAAGAGTGTGTGAAAGTGAATTGAGGTAGTAGTACTTTAATGTGTCAAATTCCTGAAAGTAGTGAGCTAATGTTGTCTACAATCTTTTGATCAAGGTTGTGGATGTGTGTAACTTGTAGTGGCAAAATTTTCTATTATCTTTTATATTTTTAGGCAGTGAGCCTTGTATCTAGATAGTGAGTCCTTGGGCAGTGAGCCCTTTGACAGTGAGCTACTTTATAATAAGTTTTGGAATTACTTTATATTTTGAGTTAATCCTCACCGTGGCTTTTCCCTTATTGGGTTTTCCACATAAATCTAGTCTCTCTTGTGTTGATATTGCTTTCTGTTATTTTTATTTCATGTTCATACTTAATAATAGAATAAAGTGGATGTGAAGTTGATAAGTGAACTTGGGATTTGTGCTTGAATTTGGTGACAACTGATTCACCCTCCCTCTCAGTTGTCTTGCACCATTCAACAATTGGTATTAGAGCTTTGGTTCCTCAGAGAAGAGCTTAACCGCTTGAGGTAGAACTGATGGTGCAAAAATTTTCAATCCCTATGTTTAATGGATCTGAATACAATGATTGTAAAGTGTATATGAGAGGTTACATAATCTCTCTTGGTTACTGAACCATATATTTTTTGTTCCTATGGACTTCTCTAGCTCTTCTAGGGTTTTTCACCTAGAAGGAGAGAGACAGGGCCCAAAAATGCTAAGGATTCATTCAAATAATGTTATGTGTGATGTTTCCTAAGCTAAATGAAATGAACTACATGCAAGTAAGTGATTCATATGAATGATTATGAATGCAAAACTAAAGATTTAAGCTATGTTGGAAAACACATTGTGAAATACCAAATCACCTACAAATGAATGGAAAAATGCAACTAAAATGAATCAAACTAAAAATGTGCACTTGGAACCTTGATGAAGACTATAAATTACATTTCAAATGTTGTTTATGTTGTTTTTCAGGCTTGAAGTGTCTCATTTTCCATTCTCAGTGAATCAATCCCAGTTCTGTCAAACTGAGCCAAAACTCATTTCTAACAAAAGGGTACCCAGAAATGTAGAAAACTTAAAATTGACCTTGGAGTAGGACTCATTTTCCACCCATGGAAAATTATTCCACTTTTGAATTTCTATATTTTCAAAAGTGGATTCCGGAGCTTCCAATCTGCACTTTGATTTCCTACAAGTGTCTGCTTTCGAAACTTTGATTTATGGGTCTAAAAATAAGTTTTTGTTGATATTTTGGCTTGCTGAATGAGGAGAAGACTTGAGAAACCTTCTAACTTGATCTCCAATGACTCCCAAGATTCCAAGAGACCTAAATCTACAAACACAAGAAGAGAAGAAGAAATGGTGAATGTTAAGGCATAAGGGTTTCCCTTGGTCAAAACCTGTTTAGGTAATTCAACCAAAATGATGAAAGAATAGAATGAAACATGCAATAATGGAATAGATTACCTTGCAATGATTTTGGTCTTGGATTTATGAAGAAAAGGAGGATGATTCAACCCTTGAATGTCTTTAGGAGCTTTCTTGATGTCTTGCAATGATAAAACCCTAAGTTGATTGACTTGAGATGAAATATTGGTGGATAAATAATGAAGAATGGATGTGTATTAAGTTAATGGGTGAATGGATGAATGAGATATGTAAAATTAGGAGAAAAACACTTATTTATACACACTTGTTTCTTAGTTAACCGTTAATACCTCATCATAGGCCGACATGAAGGAATATTAAACTCAAATTTCACTTTTTTCCCACTCAAAGGTCAAAATTGGGCCAAATGGGACTCATTTGCCACACATGGTGAATGGGTCCCACCTAGATGGGTCTGATTCACCATGCATGGTGAATGGGTCCCATAGGGGCCAATTTGATAGCTCCAATGCCAAGAGATAAAGAAATAAGGTCTAAAATGCTACCTTGTTGGGTATTTGATCAATTTAAGCCTCAGGATGCACAGTATGGGTTAATATGGGACTATTAGTGATGATGTGAATTTCAAATAGGGCTTGGGACATAAATTTTAATGTGAAAGTGTGATTAAATACACTTTATAACACTGAAATGAGGTCCACTTAGCCTAAGAAATCACAAGAATCAATGTGAATCCACAAGACACATTACAACACTAGTTTAACATTAAGTTTAATTAAAAAAACATTTTAGATTGATGCAATGATGTTATTCAACACATCTTATAATGTTGAATGAGGGAGAAATAGGTCCATTAAGTCTAGAAAATCATGAAAGCCCTTTACAAGACTTTACAACACCTTTACAAGACATTGTTAAAAGCATGTTATTCAATTTGAAAGGGTCCAAGACCTAGTGTGGATGCATAAAATTCCTCACAACACCTGAATCAAGGCCTTATTAAGTCCATTTTATCATGAATTAAACCCATGTTGAGAAAAGGGTACTTTTTTGTACAACATATTTAGCCCCCACTTTAGTGAGAGGATGAACTTGCTTCAAACTCACACTAAAGTAGACATTCAAGAGAGATCCACATATATAGATGCGGATGAAAAGGAATCACAAAGATCGAAGGAGGTGGTGAAGCCTCCAGGATCTAAGATCCTAAGTCAAACCATCAAGATATAAAATCATGCAATGGAAAGAGGAAGAGAAGAAAAATAGGGTGGAAAAGATGTACTCACTCTGGGGCCACAAAACTTCAGGTCGTTTGTAGGGTGAGAAGTCCACAACATACTCACTATCAGGCCACAAAACTTCTATTTGTCTGTAGGGTGAGAAATCCCAAAAGTATACTGACTCTAGGGCCACATAATATTTGGTTGTCCATGGGGTGAGAAATCCCAAAAGGTGAAATACATATGCTAGTTGGTATGCACTCACAAACACAAAGGTGGCTATGGGGAAAGTTGTCCCACTAGGTGGGCTTCCTGCTCAACCATACCAAATTTATACCTCCTAATAACTTTAATAAGGTGCCACAAATGATTTTCGAGCTCTATGAGGTAAGAAAAACTTTTTATACTTATAGACATTGTTAATGAAAAAATAGTGTAAGGATTGTTCAAAGGGATTTTGCTTTGTTCGTGCAATGTCCCATCTTAGGTATGTCATGCTCAATGTCTCTAAGAGAGGATAAGTGCAAACAATCTCATCTTGTTTCCAAGAGAGGACAAGTGCAAGGTCTCATCCTGGGCAACATTGTACCTAATGCTTCCAAGAGAGGGAATCGGAAGAAAATAAAATCACACAATGAAATATGAGTGGTGATGTATGCCCCCACTTTAAAGTAGTTGTGAGCACTCGTAATGTGAGAAATTGCTTTAAATTAGAAGAAGGAGAACATGAGAGCTTACTCAGAAAGCCCTATGGCAAGTCATATGTTTCCAATAAGCTACATCATGAAAAGGGAAAGTATGTCATATACGAACCAAC
Source organism: Sequoia sempervirens (assembly GCA_007258455.2). Lineage (NCBI taxonomy): Eukaryota > Viridiplantae > Streptophyta > Pinopsida > Cupressales > Cupressaceae > Sequoia > Sequoia sempervirens. The sequence goes on along the minus strand of VDFB02199338.1, from coordinate 8,335 downwards.
TTAAGGCATATCATCCACATCCCAAGCTTGCTCTTATGTATTCATGAAAGGTTAATGACTAACCAAAGGAGGCAACCACAAGTGACATACGAGGACAAGGCTTGCTAAACCCCTTACTCCCATTGAGTGTGGGACAAAGGTGAGCCAAAATGATTGATGAAATGCATGATATAGTGAAAATCAATAGCAATTAGAGGAATGAGGTTCCCCCATATAGGGAAGCATACCAAACTTCTGAAAATGTTGTGTTTTATGACTCAAAGCATTACATTCATTAGTGGAGTGACCATGAACTCTATGATATTCACAAAATGAAGTATTGGAATAGAATTTCTTTTGAGTTCTAGGAGGGAGGGTGATCAAGTGATCTTGGAGGAGTCTCAACAAGATACCCTCTGGATCAAGAGGAGAAGATGGTCTTGTGGTGGGTGTCAAAGATAAAACTTGCTTAGTAGTATATGTCATACTTTCACAAGTGTCTCTAGAAATCTTGCGAGATTTTATTCTTTCCATTATAGGAAGGTATAAAATCTAACGAATACAAATCATGATCAGTTTGCTAGATGACATTGACATTAAGCGAAGGCATAGTTGTGTTTTGCATGTTTGGTAAAGGATGATGTCCAAGACCATTAGTTGTGACAAATGATTTAGGAGTGTGTTTTGTGAGATTTTTGATGTTGAGTAAAGGTTGGGACAATAACCAATACCATGGGTTGTTTGTTGTGTGTTAGGTTCTATAGGTTTGTGGATACCTTGTTCTCGAGCACCACATCCTTTTCCACTATATCCCTATTGTTTTATGAGTTCATACCCTTTTCCATAGAGCTATTTCATTTATTTGGAATCAGGTGGTTGTTTGTTATTGTGGTCATCAAAGGTTGTTTTGTAGTTTGTATGTTTGTCTAAAGTGGTTCAGGTGGATTCTTTCAAAAGGTTGTTTGAATGTTGCATTGACATGATGGTTGGTTGTCCTTGTTTGTCATATTTCTTTTGTGTGAATATGTATTCGCTCATAGATGAAGGTGTGAATTCTAAGGATCCCCAATCATCACCAAATAATTTAGATGAAAATTTCTCATTGTTGCATTCAATTTCTATGTTGGATGTGGGAATCAATGTGTTCAGAGGAATTGTAGTTCCCTTTTCAAGGTGTAAGCAACTTTCAGGCTCAGGATCTGCTTCAACTTGATCAATGTTATTGTTATAGACATATTTCATTATACGATGAAGGGTTGAATGGACTACATGCATCTCATGAATCCATGGTCTGCCTAAAAGAACATTGTACAAAAGATCATAAGGCATGACATGAATAGGAGTTTGCAAAGTAACCACCCCAATCATAATAGGAAAATTTATTACACCGAGCGGTTTCTTTGTTGAATTATAAAACCCTCGAACAGATATGGAATCAAGTTTTATTTGTGACTTTTCAACATATAATTATTCAAGGAGATTCATACTACACACATTAAGGGTAGAACCATTATCAATAAGGGTTCATTTTATCCCTATCCAATTGTATTGAGCAATGATAATGGAAGCTTCATTTTGTTTTTTCAACTCTAAAGGAGGGAGCTCATGTTGATGGAAAGTGATGTCTAGATTAGTTTGATTCATTCGATGGGTTAAGGCTGCAACATCATTTGGAGTTATACTAGGAGGAACATCAATTTGGTTTAATGTTGTTTGAAGAATATTGTGGTAATTTGGTGAGTTCTGAAGTAAATCCCAAAGGGAAATCTTTGCAGGAGTATTCTTTAGTTGTTCAACAAGATCATACTCCTTTGTGTGTGGGATGTAGCGAGCACTAGGCAGATTGAGTAAAGGTAAGGAGGGTGGGATTGGTTGCGGCGGTTGCAGATTATTTTGAGTGTTATACATTTATGAGCAACAATATCATAACTTGGTTTTTGTGACACATTGGTTTTAGGGGGTTAGAGGGTATATTAGGGTTGGTTGGAGGGGTGAAGTTTATGTGAAGATGGGTAAAGAATAAGCTGAGTTTTATGGTGACTTTGTTGTTTGTGTGAAGGTGGGTAGAGAGTAAATTTAGGTTTATTTTGAGGTGGAGGTTTATGTGAAGGGGGATAAAGGATAAGTTGAGGTTGAATAATGTTAAATTCCCATAATGAGTGAGAGTCTTCATTGTCCTTGAAGGGCATGTTATCTTTTTCTTGGGTCATAATATCCTCCCTGGAAGGAGAGTTCCTAGGAGAACAATAAACCACATGTTCATGACAATTAAGGTTTGGTTCATCCAAACTAACTTAATCGCAACCAAGGGAGTTATTAATGGTTGAATGTGTTTGATTATTGATAATGGGGAGATTAGGGGAAGACTTTATGTAATCATTCAGTGTTTGTAATGTCTCATTCTCTTGTTCCATATTATCTACCCTACTAGGAGAGCTTGTAACATGATTATCGGAGTTGGACATTTGCAAAGTAGCTTCATCACAAGTGGTAGAGGCATCAAGAGAAGAAAAAACATCACATTCTTGTATTTCAATGATTGTATCATTGTGTTTAATTATGTTTTCTTGGATGGGGGAAACATTAGGAAAGGGTGCAAGAAGATTCTCATGATTATCTTTGATTACCTCACTTTGTCCAATAATGTCTTCCAAAATAGGGAAAGAAAAATAATGAGGATTGGCATAGGTCTTAAAGGTTTGATCATCTGATGCCAACATATCATCCTCACAAATAATATGATTTCTATGATTTCTCACAAAAACATTCGCACAAATAGGGGAAGAGTGGGGAGTTGAATGTAGACTAGGTAAATTAATGTTAAGAAAGGTGTCTATGATTCCATCATCATGTTGTGTTGTGTGTTTGTCATGATTAATTAGTGTGATGTCCTCTTCTTTAGTAATGGTATGTCTAATAGGAGAGGGAAGATGAGAGAAACAACTCAGATTGTCACAACTCTCATCAATTGGTTCTTCTAGCACTAAAATATCTGCTTCACAAGTGTGAGAGATAATAGGAGAAGAAGAAATGTTAGTGTTATGAATATCCAAGGTTTTTTTCACTAAAATAACCTCATCCATAAAAGGGGAACTAGGAGAGGGATCTATGACAAACAAAAAGAGAGGGGAAAGGACCTCATATTCATACGCTTTTAACAAAAGTTGCTTACAACATGTATTAAAATATCTAAAAAGATAACATGCAAGATGAGGACTATATAATTTTGTAATGAAAACATGATGGAATGATTAATATACAATCTTGAAATGTAATAATGTTAAAGAAAACATGCAAATGAAGAATAATGTTTCAGATTTCAAATATCACAATTGACTGATTATGATATGTAACGAGATGAGAATGCAAACTTGAAAGTGAAACCATGCATCAAATGAGCTAATTAAGGCTATATTTTATGAAATGAATGTTAGAGAAATGAAACTAACTAATATAGGTAGGTTAAGGCACCAAATAGAAGTTGAAAAATAGAGTTCCAAGTTCTATACGGACTAATTCTCCCAAGGTGGCGAATGAGTCCCAGTATTGAATTTTTTCAAAATTTTCAAAAATTTTGACTGATTTTGATTGTGTCTAAGTGCTATGATGTAGACCTAAAGTAAAAATGTAGAATTTTAGAAAAGTGAAATGAATTTAGATGGTAAAAATGCAACTTTAATGCACTTTGTATGAATGCAAAATTCAACACCTAGCATGCAATTGAATCATGAAAGTCCTAATGCAATATAGATCTATAATGATGAAGGACTCCAAATCAATCAACAAAGAATTTAAAAAGAATGTTCACCAAAATGAACCATAGATTTTTTGTTCCTATGGACTTCTCTAGCTCTTCTAGGGTTTTTCACCTAAAAGGAGAGAGATAGGGCCCAAAAATGCTAAGGGTCCATTCAAATAATGTTATGTGTGATGTTTTCTAAGCTAAATTAAATGAACTAAGTGCAAGTAAGTGATTTATATGAATGATTATGAATGCAAAACTAAAGATTTAAGCTATGCTAGAAAACACATTGTCAAATACAAAATCACCTACAAATGAATGGAAAACTGCAGCAAAAATGAATCAGACTAAAAGTGTGAATCTAGAACCTTGATGAAGACTGGAAATTACATTTGAAATGTTGTTGATGTTGTTTTTCAGGACTGGAGAGACTCATTCACCATTCTGGGTGAATTAGTCCCAGTTATGTCAAACTGAGTCGGAACCCGTTTTTCACAAAAGGGTACCCAAAAATGCAGAAAACTCAAAATTGACCCTGGAGTGGGACTCATTCGTCACCCATACTAAATGATTCTACTTTTGAATTTCTATATTTTTAAAAGTGGATTCTGGAGCTTCTGATCTGCACTTTAACTTCCTACAGGTGTCCACTTCTGAAACTCTAATTTATAGGTCTGAAAATGATTTTTTATTGATATTTTGACTTGTTGAATGAGGAGAAGACTTGAGCAGCCTTGTAACTTTATCTCCAATGATTTCCAAGCTTCCAAGGGACCTAAATCTATAAACACACAAGAAGAGAAGAAGAAATGATGAATGTTAGGGCATAGGGGTTTGCCTTGGTGAAATCTCATTTAGGTAATTAAACCAAAATGATGAAAGAATAGAATGAAACATGCAATAATGGAATATATTACCTTTCCATGATGTTGATCTTTTATATTTGTAGCAATGGAGGAAGATTCAACCCTTGAATGTCTTTAGGAGCTTTCTTGATATCTTGTAATGATAAAACCCTCAGTTGATTGACTTGAGATGAAAGATTGGTGGATAAATAATGAAGAATGGATGTGCATTAAGTTAATGGGTGAATGGATGAATGAGAGATGTAAAATTAGGAGAAAAACAATTTTTTATACACACTTGTGCCTTACTAACCCGTTAATACCTCATCACAGGCTGACATGAATGAATATTAAACTCAAATTTCACTTTTTTCCTGCTCAAAGGTCAAAATTGGTCCAAATGGGACTCATTCAACATAGATGGTAAATGGGTCCCACCTAGATGGGATTGATTCTCCATGCATGGCGAATGGGTCCCACGTAACACTTGATGTTCTATGCCAAAAATAAGGAAATATGGTCTAAAATGCAACCTTATTGGTATTTTGATCAATTTAAGCCTCAAGATGCACAAAAAATGGGTTAATATGGGACTATTATGATGATGTGAATGTAAAATAGGCCTTGGTACACAACTTCAATTTGAGCGATTAAATACATTTTACAACATTAAATGAGTCCAATTAGCCTAAGAAGAAACATTACAACACTAGTTTAACATTAAGTTTAAGTTACAAGCCTTCTAGATTTATGTGATAATGTTATTAAACACATTTTATAATGTTGGATTAGGGAGAAATGGGTCCATTAAGTCTAGAAAAGCGTGAAAGTCCATTACAACACCTTTACAAGACATCATTAAATGCATTTGGAAGGGTCCAAGACCTAGAGTGGATGCTTAAATACCTTGCAACACTCCAAATCAAGGGCCTTTAAGTATTAATTCCATTTTATCATGAATTAATCCCCATGTCAAGCAAAGGTACTTTTTCTACAACACGCTACAACACTTGAAAGTTATTGATAAATTTATGGGTTGATCCCACAATATTATTTACAATTTCGGCCAAACTAGACATTGAACTGATTTTTTTTCTAACTAAATCTTCACTTTTAAAACCTATAGTGGCTAAAACCATGAGGAAATTGAAGATGATGAAAACTAGTGGTTCATGAAATTTTTGTCTATAGATTATATATATATATATTTAAAAAATTGTAATCAGATTGCATCTTTTTCCATCTCTCTTCAAAACTAGTTTTTAGTAAAACCATTTTTAAGGAGTGGTAGTCACCGTGATAACACAACTTGTTTTCCATGAAGGATAAAATTCTTTTTTTTTCAAATGTAGATGTAACTACTATATCTAGTGCTTTCATTTGGTTTCATAGTGTTTTATTAAATATTTTTTCCTAAATCAAGTTTCAAAATCAAACTAATTACAATTTAGACATAGGCGTACTATATACAAAATAACTCTTTTTATATGTATCGAATTAATTTTGTGTTTTTTTGGATCAAGGACTCAATATCTAGTGCACTCATACTTTCAAAAAAAAAATGACAATTTTTATTTTTCTACATTTGTAGAATAGAGAGCTTGATTTTTGGTGAAAAACCCACATTCATAAGAAATAAAAAATAAATGTAATAATAAAATTAAATTTATTTAAAATTATACTTTTTGGGAAGCTTATAATAAGGACTACATACTTACAAAAAATTTTTTTTAAATGAATTCATTTGATCCCCCAAAAGGTAAATCAAAAGTGGCTTTTTATCAACAATTTGATAGGTGTAAAGGAGACTCTCAAGTGGTATGATTTAAAAACTAGCTGGTTTTCTATCCAAGGGGCTTGATCTTGCTGCAGTTTGATCAAACCTTCTTCAATTGAAATCCTTTAAATGGAACTTTTCAAGGCTTAAATCATTATATTTTCTAAAAATATGTGATTTCAACAAAAATTAGGATCTTCTAGAAATTGTAAACCAATCCTTTGTTGATCACCCTATGTTGCACCAACAAGTGGCCCCTTCTTGCAAATGAGATTTCTACCCATGAGGAAATTTGAAAACGGGCGTATGAAATCTTAAGTAGCTTTTATCTAAGACTAAGCAAAACAAAATTCTATTTCATTGGGCACTACTTTATGAGGTTTGGAAAAAACGGTACATATCTATGAAGGAAATGATCGAGTGAAATTGGAAAATAAGCTAACAGCTAAGCATAGATATGAGAACTTGAAAATGGAAGAAGGTGGAGATATTAAAAGATATTTCCAAAGGGTTGATATTGCATTGAATGAAGTGAAAAATCAAAGTGGTACCTTGACTAATGAAGATGAGATGGAGAATATTTTGATGACTCTACCAGAGAGTTATAGTGATAAGGTTTCAGCCATTAAGGAAGTGTATGATCCTAAGAAGTTTACTGAAGAATAACTATTTGGCACTGTGACTACATTTGAGATGAGAAAGTTTGGAAAAGAAAAGAAGAAGACATAATCAACCTTTAAAGCTACAAAGACAGAGGATGATTCAGATAGTGATGGTTAAGAGGAGTTGGAAGAAAACTTTACAAGGAAGTTGAAGAAAGGTACCGATAAGTACAAAGGTATGTTACCTTTTAAATGTTTTCGTTGTGGAAATATTGGTCACTATGCTTCAAGATGCCAAAATAGAGTTGTACACAAGAAGAAAAGAGATAATAAAGACAAGAAGGATAAGAAGCTCAAGAAATTGCATTATGTTAGAGAATATGTTGGATTCTCTGATGAATCTGATTTTGAGGGTGATAATGATGAGTGCTTGTTTCTAGCCTTAGAGAATAAATCAATATCTACTAACTTTGGAAGATGTGCAAGGGAAAGTGGTCCAGAGAACAAGAAGGATGAGATGGAAGTTAATTTGGTTATTGCCTTTCATGCTAGACATGATGAAGACTATTGGGTGATAGACAATGGTTGTTCAAATCATATGACCAGAGATAAAAGTAAGTTTACTAAACTTGAAAAATATGATGGTGGATTAGTCATGTTTGGAGATGATTCTGGTGCAAAGATTGTTGGAAAAGTTACATTAGTTTTGATGGAAAACACAACACTGATGATGCCTATTATGTTAAGGGCTTAAGGCATAATCTTTTGAGTGTTGGAAAAATGTGTAGCAAAGGATTCAAGCTTGTGTTTTAGGATAATACCTATGAGATCATAAAAGGGTCTGAAACTGCGGTCGCTACAGGAAGAACATATGGAAACATTTATCAACTAAAGGGTGTTGATGGTCAATGCCTTGTATCTCAAGTTAATGAAAGTTGGCTATGGCACCAGAGGATGGGACATGTAAACTTTAATACTTTGATTAGGATTAGTTCAAGAGAAGTTGTTCAAGATCTTCCTAAAATCACAAAGCCTACCAATACTGTTTGCAAAAGTTGTTAGTTGGGAAAGCAAACAAGATGTAGTTTTAAAGGAAAAGATCAATCAACTACAAAATGATAGAATTGGTTCATACATACCCCTTTGGTCCCACAAGAACAGGAAGTCTTAATGGTGATAGGTATTTCATGCTCCTTATTGATGATTATTCTATAATGACATGGGTTAATTTTCTTAGTGAGAAAGCTCAAGCTCTGGATAGATTCAAAGAGTTCAAGGCAAGGGTAGAGAATGAAGTGAACCTAGGAATAAAATTTTTAAGGTCTGATAAAGGTGGAGAATTCACTTCCGGTGATTTTAATACATTTTGTGAAGAGCATGGCATAAAGAG
>VDFB02199334.1:0-28008 GCA_007258455.2 Sequoia sempervirens | reverse complement strand
CAAATCAAAGTGCTTGTTGAAGTTAATAAACCATATTACATTTGGTTTAGCTTTTGGCTCAACTATAGTTTTGTTTTTATTGTAACTTGAAACAAATTCTGCAAGACATATGTCTATCAATGTTTGAGGATGTATTAAATAATAGTCTACTATAGATTTCAAGAGTACACTCTCTGATTCATCTGGTTCATTGTTTAATTGTTTGAAAAAATTTAGAATGAATTTACGGTCATTGTAGGACCGTTTGTCAATGAAAATGCATTTTATTTAACTAAAGTTTAGTGGAAGTGATAAAACAATATGAGTAGCTTGTTGTGCTAACATTTGTTGCAAGTTCAACAACACATTTCCAAGTTTACTTATCATTTTTATTGCATCAATATTGGCTTGTTGGTGGTCTTTATGTATTCTTTTGAATGCATATGTCATTGATTTGTCTACCTTTGCAATGTAAGAGGTGCAGTACATTGTTGCAACATATGCATTAAGCATGAACTAGGCATCTATATTGGCCTTCCAAAGGTGTGGTATTTTCCTTGCAAAAATATTGTTCCATATTTCTGATGGTTTTCTTTGTAAGAAAAGTGTTGGCTTGTTTAGTGTAGAGCTTAAAGTTGTTATATGATCAGTTTAAGTTATGTTTATGTCATTTAAAAACATGTCTAAAGTGTATTCTTTGTCATAGTTTTCTTTTTGTAGTATTGAGAAAACGTTGACAACATTTGAAGTTATTGTTTTAGTCTTTTCTAGTATTGGTAAGAATATTTGTGTCTTTCACATTGGTGGAAAAGGGAAATTGTATCTGTAAAGTGTTTTCCTTGATCTCCTACATCTCTTTTTGTGGTGATGCCTTTGTAAAGTAGCCAAGTTAGGTTGTAAATGATCAGTGGTACAAGTAATGTACTTGTCAACAAAAGCTATGATGTCTATGTTGTTGTTTTCTGTGTAAATTGGTGCATTTTTCACCCATATTAGCATATGATCATGCTCATTTCCTCAATTTTGGAACTCAGTCACAAAAAATTAATCAATAACATTTCCAAAGATAGATTCATTTGCAAGCATCAATTTTTTCATTGTACACAAGTAATAGGATCTTTCTTGATCAGTTCAAATTTGTCAATGTCCATTTAAGCAATTGACTCTTGCGGTGCTAATTATGTAATTCTCGTAGTGTGTTTGTTAAAGGATCCCAATTTTGTTCAACGCTAGTGAAAGTGAGGAAGAATACCAGTAGTCCTAGTTGCCGTATCATTGCAAATACATTTTTCTTAAGTTGTTATTTATAGTCTGGGGATATTCTTATTCTTTTGAAGTCAACATACCCAATATCTGATTTTAGAATTCTCTCAAGGTTTGGTTTTTGTTTCATATCCTTGGTGAGTAGCTTCCTCCCTTTAAGTTGTCCCTTTCATATTCTTATGGACATTATGGACAAGACTTGTACTATTAGTATCTTGATAGTTTTGAAAAATATGTTTGTCGTGTGATATGCAAACTTTCTGTTTGATTGTAAAACTTCCCATTGTACAATTTTGTGGTATGTGAAGTTTTTTAGAATTTTGTCATCACGTGGCTTGCCAAAGAATAATGTTAGGACATTCATCTCCTCAGCGTATTTATATTAATGATTCCAGCTGGATAGTTTTGTTTTGCAAGTGCAATTTCAATGATTTTGTCTTGCATGCTATATATACTTCCAGATCCAGTGAATCCATTGACCAAGGTTTTAGAAGGGTTCTCATATTCTATGTCACTATTTGATTCAGTTTCAATTGTGACAGGTCCAGTATTCTCTTCAAGTTCATCATTGGTATGCAAAAAATATTTCCAATCTTTGTTTGTTTGGACATTTTGCATTTTGTATAGTGTTGTTTTTGACAATTGAGCCAAAGCTTCCATGACGATATTGGGTTGTACCATGCCTTTTTGAAATGAATTCTTGTATTCCAAATGTATTTTGAGTGAAATAACAATTGTTTGTGTTGTTAGTTGACTGTGGTAATGTTTTTTGTATAATGCTAATGTCAACAGGGACATTAATGATGGAACCTATTAGTCGTATTGAGATATTTTGTACCCTAGTTCCTAGATTTGTGCAAATGCAATTCTAAGTGACACAAGTCGTTCTTCTAATTGGGACAAAAGTTGGACATATGACTAATTTATTAGTTCATATTTTGTGTGGTACGACATACTTTGGTATCATGGATTGTTTTAGTGTGGAGTAGCATATACGACATATGCAATCTATCAATGCTATGGATCTTGACTATACTAGTTGATAATATATCTCCTTTTGTCTATCTTTGAATATTCTAGTATCTTTGTTGAAACACAACATTTGGTAGATTGTGCATGTGTATTTCGACATATCTTGAATTGTTCTTTCGTAAATCTCTACTATTGACATTTTTTTTCCTTATTTGATCTCATAGGTATAGGTCAATTTTGTTTATTGTTATTTCTAATAAAGTTTTTAAGGTGCTATAGTATTACAATAGAATTATGATTGAGATACTTTTGTTTGATTATATGAATGGAATTTCTTTTGTTATTGTCTAGCTTTTTCCTTTTGTTTCTATTGGTAGTTTGGTATTGTGTATTGTTTCTAATGAGTTTTTTAAGTTGATTTAACCTTATTGGCTGCTGGCCATTGAGATTGTGTGGTTGAATTCTTAGAAGTGGTTCAAAATACCCATTTTGAGGGGTTGCATCATGGAACATAATAAAATATGTTGAAAAATTGGCTGCATTGTTAAAGTGCAAGTACTTTTTACTTGATGTCATTGACCAAACAAATATTTGTATATTTAGCCATTTGGATAACCACTGAATACAAAATGCATCTCCCCATTAGCCGATTTCATTGTTGTTTGTACCTAGTTTCACGAAAAGGTATATTCTGCATAGATATGTGTCATGATCATGCACTTTGTGCACTCTATATAGAGTTTTAGGGTCTAGTGCAAGGTTGTATGATTTAATTACATCTTTATCTCATTTTTCAAAGCAGCTTAAGAAGTAATTTATTGTTCCACTTTGAAGCTCGACTGATGTATATTGATTGTTCAACAGTACTTGTAATGAGTCAAACAAATAGTCTCCAACAATGTACTTAAATGTGCCTACTCTACATAGCCTGTTACTTTTTAGAACATTGTCTATGTTGCAGACTTGTGAGCAGTTTGCATATTCATACCTATCAATGTCTATCATATCTATATTTTTATATTTTGTTTCCATTCAAAATGCATAAAGTATTAGATTGTTGAAAATGCTAATTGGCATTAATATGTATATATGCTAAATCTTTAGCACTCTGTACATAAATGTAGGGCAATGTTGGTATGTGGCGACTGATCATGTTATACTATATACTCTCCTATTTTTTTCACGTCGTCACCGAAAAAGGGAAGAACCCTAATTCTAGAAGCTTCTATAAATCTTGTCATAAGTGGTTGGGATGGGGGTTGCAGTAGGGAATTATTAGCAAGATTGTAATATGTTTTACACTGGATAATAAAATCATTGGATGGCTATAGAACTTTTGTGGATGTATCTTGGATTGGGTGAACCACATTAAATTCTCTGTGTTGTCTTGTTTCTACTATAATTTTTGTGTGTTTTATTTCTCTATTTTATTGATCAAATTTGAATTTAACTATTAGATATCTGCCTCCTAACCCTAACAATTTTTTTCATTGTAAACAAAAAGGAATAGTGATCCAAGAATATGACCTTGCATTTTCTTGTTCAACAATCAACTATATTTGCACCGATGTAGATATTTGTCTCCCACTCAAATTGTAAGCAATCATTCCTATTATAGACACATATCAGACAAATGAGCATATTCAATGACATGTTATAGTTATTCATAAACATAAATAAATCAATGCTCAATGAATGCAGTAAGCGCTAGACCAATACTATTGCAATCACTTACTTTGCATTTCATAACCTTAGCTGGCTGCTCAAAACTTATTACTAAAGTTTGAATTAGAGGATAGATAAAATAAAAGTAGAACAATAGAAAAAAATGATAATGTTTGACAAATATTTAAGCATTAAATGCAAACTATGCAAAGATTCAGTTGATACTTGATCGAGTTTTGTATGAGCAATTTTTCCAATAACTTAGTTTTTGTGGGTAAATCACTAAGCAACAACATCTACTTTATAACAAAACATAGTGAATCACAAAGGAAACTAAGTTTATAGAATGCAGTGGCAACATATATTGAGGGAAATATCCACCAATTATATAACCAAGGTCTATACGAACATTCAAAAATATTAGTATTAATTGAACATAATGATATGACTGTAATCAAAAGGAAACATGTTGCTTAAATTTCTTGTATGTATGTTCATTTTGTGAGATTGTCTCAAGGTGACATATCTTCCCACACAAAATTTGTGCGACATGTGTTGGAGGGTTGGTGGGAACACAGACACTGAATGCATACATAATTCATGAAATTTCGCACAAGTGCTAGGTTTTATTTGTGCTACTTCTTGTTTGTTTATTGTTAGTTGAAAAGATTGTGTGTTTTTAGCTCTAGGGTCCTTCGTTCCTTTTTATGTTACGTGTAAACGCGTGATAATATTGAGTTGAAACAAATTTGTCCCTTGGTTGATGCATTGGAGTGTGATCTACAAATCCCATGAAGAACATTTTGTAAATCTATTGTTGTAGCCCAGTAAACTTTGTACTTTGTCATTAAATAGGTTGATAGCTCTTAGAATTAATTTTTTTTTGCATTTTTTAAGAAATAGAGGAAAATTGTCCCCATTTTTCTAATTAGACCTTCTAATAGCAACAAATTCTTCCTACCCTAGTCCTAATATCAGTGCTTCTGCGCTATTGCTACTAGATGTATTAGCATACCAAGATATTTTGTCTTTGAAAATTATGATTTATCTCTTTTTTCTATTGGTTGGAGTAGGTCTATTATTCATTTTTCGTTTAAGTAAATTAGGAAAATAGGGAGACATTAAACATTCTAGTTGTGGATGTAAATTGTACAAGCTTTGACAACTGGCTGGTGGGTACTGAAGCAATGAATGAATGTTTAATACATTAAATGCAAACTTTGTGAGATGTGTTGGAGAGTTGGTGGGTACACAAGTAGTGAATGCATAGTTAATTCATGAAATCTCAGGCGAGTGTTGGGTTTTATTTGTGCTTATTCTCATTTGTTTATTGTTTGTTGAAAAGCTTGTGTGTTTTTAGCTTTGGATTCTCCTCTTCGATGATTGTTAAATTCCATGTAATGCTTGAATGTGGGAGGAGTGGTAGGTACAATGCACTACTGGTGAGTGGTTTGTCTATTTGTTTGTGATACTTGATAACTAGAAGTATTTTTCACTATTATAGGAAAAAATAAATGGTTTGAGCAAGGTCTTGGTGACTGTAGAGGCATTGAATGCATCAACTATGTGTTCATTGCTTGAGTGTCCATCAGTCTACTAGCAGAGCTCACTAAATTTGTATTTAATGTCTAAATGTTTGCAAAAATCTATCATGATGGTCTATTTTCTTTTGCAAATTTTATCATCAACCAATGAATGCATGTTTAATGCATTAAATGAAAATTTTATGAGAAGTGTTGGAGGGCTAGAGGGTACATAAGCAATGAATGCATAGTCAATTCATTAGATGAGTGTTGGGTTTTATCTGTGCTTATTCTCCTTTGTTTATTGTTTGTTGAAAAGCTTGTGTGTTTTTAGCTTTGTGCTCTCCTCTTCGATGTTTGTTATTCTATGCAGCACTTGAATGCAAGAGGATCCATAGGAACAGTGCACTACTGGTGAGTGTCTCTCCTGTCTTTTTTTGATACTTGATAGCTAGAAACAATCCTTGCTGTTACAAGGGCCACCATGGAAAATGGGTACAATAATTGATAAACATGAAACTATTCTTTTCCCAAAAGCATGTTCCTTTTGCAATCAGAGATATGCATAATTGCAATCATGGGATATACATACTTTTCTAAAATAGAAATCAATAATGGACCTAGTGCATTAATCATGGATTCATTGTTCTACAAATAAAAATTATGAGGTGCATGAATTGACAATTATTTCTAAAATAATAGTGGTTACAAAAAGTTACTGGTAGTTACATGAAATATTGGTAGTTAAGTAATTGCTACCTATCTTTGGTAAATTTTTAGTGGTCAACAGTGGTTGGAGAAGAAGTTAGTTCGTTTGCATCATTTCGTTTAGGTTTTCTAAAAATACATTTGGATTTAATATTTTTAAATATATCTTTAAAATGCACCTAGTTTGGAGCATACTTTGTAAACAATTATATGCTGAAAAACTATAAACGTTTGGAATCTTAAACTCTCACACAATCAATCATGAACAAAACCATCACAAAATTATGAACCGCTAAGCCCCGAAACATGTAATATTTCTCATATTTCCAAGGCATTGGCCCAAACATATAAAAATAATTTCAATTAATTAGTTTTTTTAAATTGTTATTCCACTTTTTTTGAAAGCAACCTTTGGCTTAGGTGATGTGGCTGAGGGACAGTATCTTCTATGTGTGTTACAATGCACTCGGTGCTAGCTAGTAGGGTATGCCATGTCCAGTGAGCTAGATGCAAAATTTTATCCAATTAAAAGGTCCCTCAAATTTTGAACCTAAGGCTCTATTATGAAGCAAAGGAGTAGGTGACTACTACAACAAATGAGAACTATCATAGGGAAAATTGAATTCTTTGAGAAAGTTCTTGTTGACTATGGAGGCATTGAATGAGTTGACTATGTGTTCATTGCTTGAGTGGTCACTAGTCTATTAGCAAAGCTCACAAAACTTGTATTTAATGCCTGAATGTTTGTAAAAATTTATCACGTTGGTATATTTTGTTACAAATTTGAGCATATCATTGGATGTGCATTTGATATGGGCATTAGTTGGTTTCTATAATCTATGTAGCATTTAGTTATTTCTATGATAATTTTTCTTTGTTTATTATGTTTCAATTGCAAATAAGAAGATTACAACAGTAACCTACCTTCATAGGATTTCTAAGTTAGGTTTAGGTATTGAGGGCATCTGCTCATTGAATAAACATGTGCATATATTGTCTACAAAGTTAACTCAACATCTTAAACCACAACAACATCCAAAAGTTCCTTGATAAATATGATATGCTTATGTTAACAAAAGGAACCAATCGCAATAGCTAATAAAGTAATACTCTATTAGAGTAAGGATACAATGCTAAACAGCTATAAATGGGAAAGCTTGTGTATGCTCCCATGCCTTGCACACTTGGAACAGGTGGAATAAGCACATGGATGGTAAGAATGGTAGGGATATTACATGTAAACATGTGATAGTATTGACTTGATACAAATTTTTCCATTGGTTGATGCATTATAGTATGATTTACAAATCATGGGGAAGACATTTTGTAAATCAACTATTATAGCTGACTAAGCTTTGTAGTCTATTATTAAATAGGTTGTTAGCCTTTCAAATAAAGTTTTTATTAACCAACAAAGCCTTTTTCATTAGTTTTGCTACTTTTTTTCTAAGAATCGGGGAAAATTGCTCCTAGTTTTCTAATGGGACCTTTTAATAGCAGTAAATGCTTCTTGCCCTTGTCTTGATATAAGTACCTATATGCCACTGCAACTAGAAGTATTGCTTGAAGCTAAAAGGCCTAATCACACAAATGAGCACAGTAGATGACATATGCTATGTAGCCTATTAACATGGAATAGTCGAAGCCAAGGAGTTGGTTAGTATTGCAATGGTTTCATTTGCAATTGAAAAACAATGAACAAATGAGAATTAACATAGGGAAAACTGAATGCTTTGAGCAAGGTCTTGTTAACTGTGAAGGAATTCAATGCATTAACTATGTATTCATTGATTGAGTGGCTAGTAGCTTATCAACAAAGCTTGCAAAATTTGAATTTAATGTCTGAATGTTTGCAAAAATTTATCACACTGGTATATTTTGTTCCAAATTTTAGCAAATCGTTGGATGTGGATTTGATATTGGCACTAATGAAATTTTATAATTTATGTAGCATTCAGTTATTCCTATCATAATTCCTCTATGTTTACTATCTTTCAATTGCAAATAAAAATATTGCAATAGTTCCCTACTTTCGTAACATTTCTAAGTTAGGTCTAGTATTTAGAACATTTTCCCATTCAATTAACATGTGCATATATTGTCAGCAAAGTTAACTCAAGATCTTAAACTAATTGGCAACTACCTAGGACACATCAAACAATTGCAATAGAAACTTGTTCTAACTACAATAGTAACTTGCCTATTAGCAAAAACTCAGGGACATGAAATGCTTATTGGCAACAAACCATAGAGCAGGCCTTGAATTTCTACAAGCTATGATGTTTGTGTTATCCATGTCATATTTCCATTCATGGTATTTTTTATTTTTTAAATATTGGATTAGTACAAACATGAAGAGTTTATTAATCTAGTTAATAATCAAAAAATGGGAAAATTGGATGTCATATTGCCAAAAACATATGAGACAAAATTCTCTAAAAAAATAGTATTTTAAATTTGGGAATTTTCTAGTAACAAAACATAGATGATGCAGCAAACATTTTTTTGTAGAGATATCAAACTAAAAGCTGCCCTGGGAAACATGATATGTTGGGACTAGCAATAGAGGTCAATCCCAATGTCTGATAGTTTCCTGTCACTATGCAATAGCCTTAACAAGGCATATAAAGAAATACTTTTTTTACAAGAAAGTTACAATGGTAAATAGGAATAAAAAAGAAGGCTTGTCTACGCTTCCATGCCCTGCATGCTTGCTACATGTAGGGTACATCCATGCATGGTGAAAACATAAGGGTATTACATGTAAACAATTGACAATATTGACTTCAAACAAATTTTCCCTTTGCTTGATGCATTGGAGTATGATTTGGAAATGCTTTGAAGATTTATTTTTCTTTGTAAATGCAAGATTATAGCGAAGTCAAATTTGTGAGCAAGAAAGAAGAACCACACCAAGGGTAGAGAACCAAGATGGGTAGAACTGTTAAATATGTGCATGAATGGTCTGGATCAAACTACTTGGAATAATCTCCAAAAATACAAGAAAGGTTTAGAGCCCTGAAGGTCATGTTGGACAATGTATAACATAGGCTTAATGAATTAGCAACCCTAGCCAATAACTACAATAAAGTTCAAAGTCCTATATTTGAGAAGCACATGAAATATTATGATAACTGATGTCAAGGAAAAAAGAAATGCATTATTTTTTGTACGAAAGAGGTCATTTGCAAAACAACAAAAAAATGTTGTAGAATAGTACAATGATAGTTTTCAATTTCTTCTGCATAGTTTTACAGTTTACATTGCTTTTTTAGATTTTAGAGAATCAAAGATTCAATGTATAATAACTTTGAGGATTAGTTCAAAAAAATTCAAATGGGTGTGTGATAGGGAGGTTGGAGGAATCACTCACTGATTCCTCTCTAGGTCTTCCTTGCAAGACCTCCTTGGTGTCTTACTTCACCACCTTAACTATAGGACCTTCTTCTTGGTTAGGTTCCCCTAGTTCTCCTTGCCAACCCCACTACCATCACAAATTATTTCTACCAAGTCAAATCTTGGTGCAAACTTACAACTCTCTCCTTAGCCCTTAATCCACACTAAAGACTACAATACCTCCAAAGCTTGAATTTTGATTTGCAGGGGTGTGGAGGTGTTTCTATTCATTGAAATTCATCCAATTTTGGTTCTTGAGGGTCCTCCTAGCTCCATGTCTTGGTCACTTTCACCAAACCCCCATTTAGGCCTTAGAAGGCTACTAGCCCTAGGAGCCCAATTAGTCTCCTTCTCTAAGAAAACTGGTTATTGCTCAAAACTTTCCAAAGAAAAACTCATTCTTTCTTTGAGGTTCTTGGTTCAAATGATCACCTCTCAAATATTTTTGAGGTCTTGGGTCTTTTTCTGCCGTACAAAGCCTCAACTTGAAAATGGGCATAAACTAGGGTTTTTAAGCCATTTTCGTTGCTTCCAAACTGTCAAGTCTTTCACTGACCAAATGAGTTAGTGGAGTTTCCTCCTGATCACCAGACCTTGGCAAGACTCCCACCTACCTTCTCCAAAAGGAAATTTACTAAGAACTTGTCACCCCTGCAAGTTATGTGCTCTGCACTTCTTGTCTTCCCTAGCCGGACTCTTCCTGGCTCGCCTAGGGCAAGACTTTTCCAACAGCTCCTGTGCTCACACAAACCCTAAATCCTACCATATTTACACACATGGAGTCTAGTCACTATTCCCAAAGGGCCGTACAATTTGTACGGTGGGAAAGTGAACTAAATCTCCATTTCCTCAAAACTGTCTGGTTCAGACCTCAACAACAAGAAAACAAAACTATTTACAACAATGCTTGAAATTGAATTGAAAACCTATCTAAATGCCACAAAAAGCTTGAAAAGCTACCACACTACATACTACACAAATTACAGTGCTAAGTTTAATCCATTAAAGCTCACTTCAAAGCAAAAATCAGAAAAATTCACTCAAACACACTATTTTCTTCAACTCACAAACTTCAAAGCAATACAAAAAGTTTTTCCAACCCTTCTCCACTGCCAAGGCATTCCTTAAATAGGGTTCCTCAATCAGTTATGCTCCCTTGGGCTCTTCTTGGCCGTATGAAGCTCTAATTGAGAATTTTGCCAAAATTGAAAAGCATTTCCTAAGAATCCCAAAAAGGTCAAAACCTTACAAGCTAAACCCTTAGGCCTAATCATTGGTCAACATGACCTTCATCAGATGATCAACATCCAATCCAAAATTCCATGAAGGCTTACATCAAAATAAACTAAGATTTATTGCCTAGTGTAACTGCCTAGTGTTTCCTAGGTGCTCTTGCACCATTCTCCCCCTCTTTACACAAACACTAAGGAATATGAGGGGAGATTAGTGACACATCAATGCCCTGCTTCTTAAACTAAGCTTCATCTACCCATGTAGCCTTAGACTTTGGCTTGTCCTTCCACTTGATGAGGTGCTCCATGTACACTTTATGCCTTGTAGATTTCTTCACCCTTGACTCCAAGATCCTTTCTGCCTGAAGCTTGTCTTGAGTAGGTAAGGCTATGTTGCTTACATCCTTGAAGATATCCCTGTTGTTCTAATCCATGTCAGTGATTGTTCCCTTATATCTGATCTGATCAACTACATTGAACACTGGAAAAATCCCTAAATCTACAGGTAGTTCCACCTTGTAGGCATTCTTTCCATATTTGGCTAATACCTTGCATGGTCCCACTCTTTTCATCTGCAACTTGGTTGATATCCCCTTCTGTAACCTGGATTTGTTGAGGTGAACCATAACATAGTCTCCTACTACAAATTGTAGATCCTTTCTAGATAAATCCACCTTCTCTTTCAAATTTTGAGTAGCCTCGGTGACTGTCTTCTTCACTTGCTCCTGAATCTCCTTCATGGTCTGAGATAAATCCTATGCATGTCCACTCCTATACTCCATAGCTTTTAGATCCCTGAGCTCACACACACCTCTTGGGTGCATTCCATACACTATTTCAAAAGGACTCTTCCTTGTAGTCCTGTTCACACTGTCATTGTATGCATACTCAGCCTGTGATATGACCAAGTCCCATGTCTGTCCATACTCTTTGGTTAGGAATCTTAGAAGGTTACCTAACACCCTATTAACCACCTCTATTTTCCCATCGGTCTGAGGATGGTAAGCTGATCCAAAAGACATGTTGGTACCTAATTTGCTCCATAGAGTCTTCCAAAAATGACTCATGAACTTCACATCCCTGTCCGATACAATGCTCAAAGGCAATCCATGGATCCTTACAATTTCCTTGAAGAAAAGGTGAGCAATGTAGCTAGCATCATGTGTGGTCTTGCAAGGGATAAAGTGACTCATCTTACTGAATCTATCTACCACCACATAGACACTATCAAACCCTATCTTAGTCTTAGGGAGTCCTACAACAAAATACATGCTAACACACTCCCATGGTCTGTTGGGAATGGGTAGAGGTTGATACAAACCTGCATTACTAGCTCCCCCTTTGGCTTTCATACAAACTACACACTACTCCACATACCTCCTGACATCTCTTGGAAACTTGGGCCAATAGTAGAACCTTTGCACTAGTTCCATTATTTTTTTGATGCCAAAATGACCACTAAGACTACCATTGTGCTTCTCCTGGATGAGATTCTCTCACATTGATCCTCTTGGAACACATAACTGATTCCCCTTGAATAACAATCCATTTTGCAATGTATACTCTGAGTATTTACTATGAAAATGATTCTCAAAGTTAGAACATACCTTGTAGGACTCCGAGAAGTCTTCATCTTCCCCATAGAGATCCTTGAAACTTTCTATCCCAATGCTCTTGATCTGTATCTCTTGCACTGTAGGCAATCTCCTGCTTAGTGCATCTGCCACCTTGTTCAACTATCCCTTCTTGTGCTTGATGGTGAAAGTAAAATCTTGGATGTATTCCATCCATTTCAAATGCCTATTACTCAACTTCTCTTGAGTGTTGATATAGCTAAGTGCCTGATTGTCAGTAAAGACTACAAACTCTTTGGGTAGAAGGTAATGCCTCCACTTCCTAAGTGACTAAACTAAAGCATATAGTTCTAGGTCATAGGTAGAATACTTTGTCTTAGCTTCATTGAGCTTTTCACTAAAGAATGCTATAGGCATGCCTTCTTGACTTAGCACTCCTCCTATTGCAACTCCACTGGCATCACATTCCACAGTAAACAACTTGTCAAAGCTAGGTAACAAAAGTATAGGTTGAGTTGCCACTTCTTGTTTTAGTTTCTCAAAACCTTTCTCAGCTTCTTGAGTCCACTTAAACTTGGTCTTTAAACCACCTTTGATTGTATCTAGGACTGGTGCACATATGCCACTAAAGTTCCTTATGAATTTTCTATAAAATTGAGCCAATCCATGAAAACTTCTTACCTCTATCCTTGTGGTTGGTGTAGGCCAATTTAGGATAGCTTCCACCTTGCTTGGATCCATCTTCAATGATCCTTGGGATACTACAAACCCCAAATACACAAGCTCCTATTTGAAGAACTCACATTTCTCTAGGTTGATGGATAACTTCTCTTCTTGCAATCTTCTAAGAACCAACTCCACATGCTTTAGGTGTTCTTCTGTTGTCTTACTAAAGATGAGTATATCATCAAGATATACCACCACAAATATCCCTGTAAAGTCTTTGAGCACTTCATTCATGAGCCTCATGAATGTGCTAGGGGCATTAGAGAGGCCAAATGGCATAACCCTCCACTCATACAACCCATCATTTGTCTTAAAGGTTGTTTTCCACTCATCCCCATCTTTAATTCTGATCTGATGGTAACCACTTTTGAGATCCAACTTGGTGAAATACTGAGCTCCTCCAAGACAATCCATCAAGTCCTCAATCCTAGGAATAGGGAACCTATACCTGATTGTGATTCTATTTATTGCTCTTGAATCAGTGCATAACCTCCACTTACCACCTTTCTTGGTTTCTAAGACCACTGGTACTGCACACGGACTGATGCTTTTTCTAATTAATCCTTGATCTAACAACTCCTGCACTTGTCTAGCTACCTCTAGGTTCTGATCTGGTGTAAGCTTGTATGCTGCTTTGTTTGGAAATGAAGCCCCTGGTATGAAGTCAATCTGATGGCTAATGGCTCTCTTTGGAGGTAAGGTTGCTGGTGCACCATCACTCACTATGTCCTTATACTTCTGGGCAACTCGGATCAGTTTGTATGACTGCTTTCTCATTTTTCCTCTTCCTTGGTTGCACCATAACCACATATCCTTCACCTCCTTGATGCAGGTTGTTAATGAACTCTTTGCCACTACTTAATAAGACACTAGGGGTCTTTGAATTTCCTTCTTCCTCATCTAACAGTGATTGCAGTTTGAATGTCTTTCCATCCTTCTTGAATGAGATAGTGTTCTCCTTTCCATCATATATGGCACCTTTGTCATACTGCCATGGTCTGCCCAATAGAAGATGGCATGCATCCATGGGTAACACATCACAAAACAACTTGTCCTTGTACCCTCCAATGGAGAACTCCACCATTGTCTGCTCATTTACAAGAACACTCTGCCCTCTGTTCAACCATGTGACCTTGTAAGGATTAGTGTGGGGTACCTTCTCCAACTTCAACTTCCTCACTGCCTCCTCAGAGATTATGTTATCAGTAGACCCCGAGTCCACTATAACCTTGCACACCTTTCCCAATATTTTGCATCTTTCCCTGAATAAGGCTCTCCTTTGCTTTGGCTCTGCTTTGACTGGTTGTCTGATTAGAACCCTACTAAACATCAAGATCTCCCCCATTTCTAACTCAATGTGACTAACCTCTGGTGACTTGACACTCATAGTGTCTTCTTGAGTATATGCTACTCTCTTCTCTATATTTGAAGAAGATGCTTTCTAGGCACCTATAAGATGGATGTCCTACTTGATCATTGCTGTAACACTCATACTACTAGCAAAGTATGAGATACTACCGCCTCTTTCTCTATTTGAACCTCCTGAGGTCCTCTACCTCTTTCCATAGCCTCCCTCTAGTTTCACCTCCATGCCCCGGCGAGCTTCAGACACCCCTCGATTTCTTTGTTCACCTCTACCTTGTTATCCACCTCTATGTCCTCTTTGATCTCTACCTTTGCCTCTACTCTTAGAAGCTTGGTCTTGTTTCCTCTTGCTTCTTTCCTCAATATTTATAGCTAATTGATAACATTGGTGTACTGTCTTGGGACTTAGAAGAGTCATCTCCGCTGGAATGTTCCACTTCAAGCTGTTAAGATACCTAGCCACCTTAAGATTCTCATCCTATGAAACATTAGATCTCATGCAAAGTTTTTGAAAATCCTCAGTGTAAGTGTTCACATCTTGGTCTCTTTTCCTCAAGCTCTGTCTTTTCTTGTGCAACTGAATTTCATAATCATCTCATGTATGTTTCTCTCACTTTGCAACCATATTCCTTTCCCAAGTTGAAATAGGCTGCTTGCCTTCCTTTTCCCTCTCTGTCTGAATGAACTTCCACCATGTCAAGGCAGAACCTCTTAGTCTTGATTTGGCCACCTTTACCTTCTATGCCTCAGTGACCCCATCACATTCAAAATGGTTTTCCATACCCTCTATCCAATCCATGACTAGATTAGCTTCCATTTTCCCACTCAAACGCTGGTATGCCTTCAAGCGTTTTTCCACTCAAAGCCTTCTCAATGCCTTCAAGGCCTTTCAAAATAGGGCCGTTCGTGATCTTATCTTCCCCAGAACCTCTCTTTCTTGCAATTCTTCCTTCAAACTACACATCATTCAATGCTTGCTCAAGTTGGTCTATTCTTTCCCTCAATAGCCTATTGTCTTCCTCCTGTCCTTCGACCATCTTGGCCAATTCTGCATTTGTCACCATAATGGTAGTATCACTAGACTCAACCTCTGACATATATTATTCTATCCCAAATCTTTTGCTTGCTCTGATACCAATATGATAGGGAGGTTGGAGGAATCACTCACTGATTCCTGCTCTGGGTCTTCCTTGAAATACCTCCTTGCTGTCTTACTTCACCACCTTAACCTATAGGACCTTCTTCTTGGTTAGGTTCCCTTGGTTCTCCTTGCCAACCCCACTACCATCACAAATTATTTCTACCAAGTCAAATCTTGGTGCAAACTTTCAACTCTCTCCTTAGCCCTTAATCCACACTAAAGACTACAATACCTCCAAAGCTTGAATTTTGATTTGCAGGGGTGTGGAGGTGTTTCTATTCATTGAAATTCATCCAATTTTGGTTCTTGAGGCTCCTCCTAGCTCCATGTCTTGGTCGCTTTCACCAAACCCCCATTTAGGCCTTAGAAGGCTACTAGCCCTAGGAGTTCCAATTAGGTCTCCTTCTCTGAGAAAACTAGTTATTGCTCAAAACTTTCCAAAGAACACCTCATTCTTTCTTTGAGGTTCTTCGTTCAAATGATCACCTCTCAAAATTTTTTGAGGTCTTAGGTCTTTTTCTGCTATACAAAGCTTCAACTTGAAAATGGGCATAAACTAGGGTTTTTAAGCCATTTTCTGGTTGCTTCCAAACTGTCAAGTATTTCACTGACCAAATGAGTTAGTGGAGTTTCCTCCTAATCACCAGACCTTGGCAAGAATCCCACCTACCTTCTCCAAAAGTAAATTTACTAAGAACTTGTCACCCCTACAAGTTATGTGCTCTGCACTTCTTGTCTTCCCTAGCCAGACTCTTCCTAGCTCGCCTAGGGCAAGAATTTTCCAATAGATCCTATGCTCACACAAACCCTAAATCCTACCATATTTACACACATGGAGTCTAGTCACTATTCCCAAAGGGCCGTACAATTTGTATGGTGGGAAAGTGAACTAAATCTCCATTTCCTCAAAACTGTCTGGTTCAGACCAACAACAACAAGAAAACAAAACTATTTACAACAATGCTTGAAATTGAATTGAAAACCTATCTAAATGTCACACAAAGCTTGAAAAACTACCACACTACATACTACACAAATTACAGTGCTAAGTTTAATCCATTAAAGCTCACTTCAAAGCAAAAATCAGAAAAATTCACTCAAACACACTATTTTCTTCAACTCACAAACTTCAAAGCAATACAAAAAGTTTTTCCAACCCTTCTCCACTGCCGAGGCATTCCTTAAATAGAGTTCCTCAATTAGTTATGCTCCCTTGGGCTCTTCTTGGCCGTATGAAGCTCTAATTGAGCATTATTGCCAAAATTGAAAAGCATTTCCTAAGAATCCCAAAAAGGTCAAAACCTTACAAGCTAAACCATTAGGCTTAATCATTGGTCAACATGACCTTCATCAGATGATCAACATCCAATCCAAAATGCCATGAAGGCTTACATCAAAATAAACTAAGATTTATTGCCTAGTGTAATCAGCTTTCTCTGCGGTTTCCAGGGTGCCTCCCCGCACTCCGCTTCCAAGAGCTTAATGAAACATAGTACAAATGGTCCGGATGTCCCTTTATGGGCATACATCCTCAAATTTTGGCTGCCAACTGTATGAGGGAAAGTATCACTCAAGTGCTTTTTCGCTAACCACGAACTTATTATAGTCCCCCACACATCTACCTATCTAGTAAAATGGCCCTACCCTTTGACGAAGAGATTGTTCTAGTAACCTCATAATACTAGTCTTCCTAAGCACATGGTGTTGTGTCTTACATAACTAGAGCTGCCACACATTGGCTACAACCTACATGCATGATATTCTCAGCCTAGTTATGCAATCCTGGCTCACAATGAATAGACAAGTACAATCAGTGACTACTTACACTACTTTGGCCAAAGTTTTGATATAAAATCATTCGCTCGGAAGAGAAGTCGTATGTTCACCCACCCCTTAGCTCAGTTTGGTAAATGGCCACACATACTCTTTTCAATCAAAACATTGTTTCAACCTAAAAGGTGATGGCATACTAAGTGACCAACTAGGTTACTCCCATCCATGGATTATCCTAACCCTAGGAACAACCAAAGTAACCACATGGGTAAGTTTAATGTCACAAACTAAAAAATTCAATATAGCACTCTAATGCAATGACATTTCCATACCTCATGATCCATTCCAAAAGTATAATCCACTCACAACATTAAATGACTCCTTTTCAAAAGTATAATCACAACATTAAATGACTGCATTTCAAAAGTATACTCACAACATTAAATGACTCCATTTCAAAAGTATTTAATCAACAATCAAGTGATCAATCTGACTAGATAGGTTAATCCTAACCTATGGCTTCAATCAAACAGTAATGCAAAAATCATAAATACTTTCTCCCAATATGACTCATTTATTCACATGTTTACAATGTACATTAATTTCATATCCATTATGGAGGATATTTTTGGCTTGAGAGGAGTTTGTGCTTTTGCACCTTTAAGCCCCTTCATATTATGGCTATTGGTTTTCAGATCGTAATTCCTCTTCTAGAATTCCATGAATAGGAATAGACTCTTAGTCAAGTATAAGAAAATAATGTAATCAAAAAATAAAATTTTCAACCCTATTGTTGAGTATTGCTATAACAATCAAGTATACACCCTAACCCTAGGGAAGAGACTATTTTCCTACTTTCAAGGAAACATGAGTAACCATTCAAGGATAAACTATTAACATGGTTTGCAAAACACCAAATCCCATCAACGATGACATAATTTGTCCAACTTTCTATCACTCCCATGTATTAATAACATCATAATTCATGTGAGCAAACAAGCAACATGGAATCATCTTGGTACCATATACATGCATGTACCTTCTAGATGCTTTATTATTGATAGAACCAGGGTTGATTGAGAAAATACTATCTCACTGCTTTGAGTTCTTGATCTGAGAACTCCTAAGGTGTTAAGTCTTTCACCCTACAACCTATAGGTCCTCTACCTTTGAGGCACCCCCGATTCACTTTATCAACCCTGCTATCATTGTAAATCTGCTGCTACAAAACATTATTTGGTACTCTTTCTTCCACTTGCACTATCTAGCCTTTTATTCCTCAAAAGACCAGTCACTCTTCCACTCTTCCAACGTTGTTACAGGGGTGTGTGGCACTTTCCAAAGCCTCCAAAATCATCTTTTCCAAATGCTTAAACAATCACCAAGCTTCACTTCTCCATTGGTTTCCTAAAAAATAGAGTTCTTGGTTCTTGGGCAGGCTGCAAGCCTCAAACCCTTTTAGCCCTCTCAACTCAAAGGACAAGCTAGAACTCTTCTATTCCCTCTAGTTGTGCCAATCTTTTTATTGTTTCTCTGGTTCTTTTTCCAAGCTCTGACAACTTCTTTGGAGATTGTTGCCTTTTTCTGCCCGTACAGGGGAAAAATCCAACCTAGGTTAACCTAGGGTTTCTTAAGGCTTTTCATTGGCCTATTCTGCCTTTTCTGACCACAAAAACATTAAAGAACCTTTTGGTTACTATTCTACACCTCCTTAGCATTGTCTGCAATCACAATACAAATCAGATTTTAAAGATACCACCCCTGCCATGTTGGGATTTTGCACTCTTGACTGTATTTTCTAGCCGGGTTCCCAACTCGCCTAGAAATAGTCCTCCAACTTGCAAAAGGAAACTCTAATGACTATTTTATGTACATTATTTACATGTTTGGAGCCTAGCATTGCTTCCCCTGCATCCATATTGCCTGGTGCGAGCAGAAACAACACTAACACTCCATGTTTCTGGTTTATTTCACCAGTCAAAAATAGAAATAAAGAAAGGCATATTTAATAAAATACAAAAAGCGATGGAAAAACTGTTTAAAGATCCTAAAACAGAACTTTACAAAGACGTGTTACATGCTATAGAAACTCAGAAAAGATTTATTTCATTTCAATATTTACTGCCATGCAACCAAATACAGAAAAATCAAATTTGTTCACAAAAAAAAACATTGTTTCCTCTTTATTTTTCACAACTGCCATCATCAAAAGACCTTCCATCTACTAAAAAATGTCGGGCTCTTTCTTTCCAACCTGAAAAAAATAGTTAGGTTTAACATTTCGAGCTCAAAAATGGCCAAATAACACGCGTTTGAAAACACACTGTGTTTTCGAATTTCAGCCAAAAACTTAAGGAAACGCCTACAAACAAGTTCCCAATTTATTTTAATTTTATCTAAGCTCTAAAAAGGTCCCCTTACACATCCTAAAAGGAATTAGGACCTTGCACAACAAAAAGGAAATGATTTAAAAGCAAAACATCAAAATATGCTTGTTTTTAAGGTAGGTGCTCCTGCACCATTCTCCCCCTCTCAGCACAAAGACAAAGAACTGGAAGGTGCTATCAGTTCCAGGTCAATGCCAAGATTCTTGAATTGATCCTCTTGTACCCATGTAGCCTCTGAGTCAGGTTTGCTCTTCCACTTGATAAGGTGCTCCATGTATACCTTATTCCTTGTTGCTTTCTTCACCCTGGACTCCAAGACCTTCTCTGCCTGAGCTTTCTCTTGACTTGGAAGGGGTATATTGCTGATATCTTTAAATATTTCCTAACTTTTTTGAACTTCATCATTGACTGTACCCTTGTACCTGATCAAATCAACAACGTTGAAGATTGGAGATATGCCCAAATCTGATGGAAGTTCCACCTTGTATGCATTCTTTCCATACTTAGCTATCACCTTGCATGGTCCTACCCGTTTCATTTGCAACTTGGTGGACATCCCCTTCTGCAATCTAGATTTGTTGAGGTGAACCATCACATAATCACCCACTCTAACCGCAGACATCTCTCCTGACTCATCCACTTCCTTTATCCTTCAACTTTTGTGTTGCTGCTGTAATTGTCTTCTTAACCTGCTCATGAATCTCCTTCATGGTTTGAGTGAATTCTTCTGCATGTCCACTCCTATTCTCCATTGTTCCAAGGTCTTTGAGCTCACAAATTCCCCTTGGATGCATCCTACAATCAAATGGGATTTTCCGTAGGGTCCCTGCTCTGCCGTATATGGCATTCTAAAATCACTATATCCCGTGTCTATCCATAGTTCTTGTCAAGCACCTCAATAGGGTTACCTTAACACTGCTACCCCAGCCTTAATTTACCCAGATAAGCAATCCAAATGACAAATTAGTTCCCAATCTGTTCCATAATGTTTTCAAAAAATGGCTCATGAACTTCACATCCCTATCAGAAACAATACTCAGTGGCAATCCGTGAATTCTCACAACTTCCCTGAAAAAGAGATGGGCAATATAGCTTGCATCATGTGTAGTCTTGCAAGGAATAAAGTGACTCATCTTGCTAAATCTGTCCACAACTACAAAAACACTGTCAAAACCAGATTTAGTCTTGGGAAGACCCACCACAAAATCCATGCTCACACACTCCCATGGTCTGTTCGGAATAGGAAGGGGCTGATATAACCCAACATTGCTAGCTCCCCCTTTGGCTCTCATGCAAACAACACATTGTTCAACATACTTTCTGAAATCTCGTCCTAACTTAGGCCAATAGTAAAACCTTTGTACCAGCTCTAAAGTTTTGTTAATTACAAAGTGTCCACTAAGACTGCCATTGTGTTTCTCTTGGATCAGATTTTCCCTCATTGATCCTCTTGGGACACATAACAGATTGCCCTTGAATAACAATCCATTTTGCAATGTATACTCAGCATATTGACTGTGAAAATGATTTGCAAAGTCTGAACATACCTTGTAGGCCTCGGAAAAGTCTTCGTCATCACCATAGAGATCTTTAAAACTTTCCAATCCAATGCTTTTCAGCTATATCTCTTGGACTGTCAACATCCTCCTGCTTAATGCATCTGCCACTTTGTTTTGTTGTCCCTTCTTGTGCTTAATGGTAAATGTGAAAGCTTGAATGTACTCCATCCATTTCAAGTGCCTATTGCTTAACTTCTCCTGGGTATTGATATAACTAAGTGCCTGGTTATCCGTGAAGACCACAAATTCTTTGGGTAGCAAATAATGCCTCCATTTCTTAAGGGACTGCACTAAAGCATAAATTTCCAGATCATAGGTGGAGTATTTTTGCTTAGCTTCATTGAGTTTTTCACTAAAGAAGGCTACAGGTCTACCTTCTTGACTAAGGACTCCTCCTACTGCTACTCCACTTGCATCACACTCAACTGTAAACAATTTATCAAAACTAGGCAATAACAAGATAGGTTGTGTTGCCACTTCTTTTTTCAACTTTTCAAACCCTTTATTTCAGCTTCTAAAGTCCAATTTAAACTTTTTTTTTTCTTACCAATTTTTGATTGTATCTAACACCTGGGTGCATACAAGTACCGTTAAAATTCCTTTATAAACTTCCTAGAATCAAAACCAATTAGAAAACTTCTCTCAATTCTCAACATGTGGTTGGTGTGTAGGCCAGCTTTTAGGATAGCTTCCAATCCTTTACTTCTGATCCATCTTCAATGTTCCTTGGGATACTACAAAACCTAGATACACAAGTTCTTGCTTGAAGAACTCACACTTCTCAAGGTTAATTGCCAACTGTTCTTCTTGCAACCTTTTAAGAACCATTTCCACATGCTTTAAATGTTCTTCTCACTGCCCCATCAAAAACTGCATGTCATCCAAGTAAAATCCACTACAAAAATCCCCTCATGGAAATATTGAAGTACCTCATTCATTAAGGTCTCTATGAACATGCTAGGCATTTGAGATGCCATTTTCACTTTCACCATGGGGTTTCATCATTCGGCTCTAAAAGCTGTCTCCCATTCATCAAATTCCTCCTTAATTCTTGGATTTGGTGATAACCGCTCTTAAGATCTAGCTTAGTGTAAAATTTTGCACCTCCAAGGCAATCCAATAAATCTTCAATCCTAGGTATTGGAAATCTATACCTAATTGTGATTCTATTTATTGCTCTAGAATCAGTGCAAAGTCTCCATTTACCTCCTTTTTTGTTGCCAAAACAACTGGGACTGCACATGGACTAATACTCTTCAGAATTCAGACCTTGACTCCAACAATCCTTCCAATTTGTCTCATGCACTTGGTCTCTACTCCGGCCGGGCCATGCTTTGTTAGGCAATGAGGCTCCGTGTATAAGGTATCAATTTGATGTGACTTATTGCTCTCTTAGTGGTAGGTTGATGGTGTTCCATCACTCACTATGCTCTTGTATTTGTCAAGCAAGTTTTGGACTGCTGCTGGTAACACTATCCTTTTAGCCTTTTCCTCTTCTTTGGGCTGCATCATAATCACATACCCTTCATTCCCTTGGTTTAGATCCTTGATGAACTCCTTACCACTACTCAACATGATATTAGGAACCTTGGACTGCCCTTCATCTTCCTCAATCAACGATTGCAGCTTGAAGGTTTTTCCATCCTTCGTGAATTCTATGGTATTCTCCTTCCCATGATATACAACACCTCTATCATATTGCCATGACCTGCCAAGAAGAAGATGGCATGCATCCATGGGCAGTACATCACAAATCAGCTTGTCTTTGTAGCCTCCTATTGAAAATTCCACTGTAACCTGCTCATTCACTAAGACACTCTGCCCTTTATTCAGCCATGTGACTTTGTAGGGATTGGCATGAGGTACTTTCTGCAATTTTAACTTATTTATCAGCCTCTTTAGAGATATTGTTCAGGAACCATAATCTACAACTCCTGTATACCTTTCCAATATCTTGCACCTTGCTTCCACAAAGCTCTCCTTGCTTGTCTTTCCTGAACTGTTATCCATCAGCACTCTACTTCAACATCACTTTCACCTACTTTGATTCAGAGGTATGACTGGATCTCGTGTGTCTTACACTCACGGTTCCTCTGCAAAGCTACTTCTCTCTCCTTTCTCGCTGCTGGGGATGAAGCTTTCTCCTGCATCTAGGTGTCGGATGGCCTAGCCGGACAGCTTATAATGACTTGATGGTGGGTAAAGTGGTAAGAGCGCCTCACCTGCTCTCTTCTCATTTGAACCCCCTTGAGGTCCTCTTCCTCTATTAAATCCACCTCTTGATGAGGTTTCACCTCCATGCTCAATAAGCTTGGATTCTCCTTGGTTTTTTTGTTCACCACCTCTTCCTTGGTAACCTCCATGCTGTCCTCTTTGATCTCTGCCTCTTCCTCTGCCCTTAGAGGACTGATCATGCTTCGTTTTGTTCCTCTCTTCAATCTTGATAGCTAGCTGATAACATTGGTGGACTGTCTTGGGGTCAGAGCAAAGCCATCTCTTCCCTCGTAGGAGTATTCCACTTCAACTGGAGGTAAGCCCGTAGCCACTTTTAGGCTCTCCCACCTCTGCCATCTGGATCTCAAACAAAGCCTGGAACTCTTCCATGTAGGTGTTTACATCTTGGTCTTTTTGTCTTAAACTTTGCCTCTTCTTGTGGAGTTGGATTTCATAGTCATCTGGCATATAGGCTTCTTTCACTTTAGCAACCATTCCTTTCCAAGTTGATATGGGTTGCTTGCCTTGTTTCTCCCTTTCAGTCTGGACAAATTTCCACCAAGCTAATGTTGATCCTCTCAACCTTGATTTTGCAACCTTCACCTTCTATGCTTCTGTAACTCCATCACATTTGAAATGATTCTCCATTCCATCTATCCAGTCCAAGACCAGATCGGGATCCATCTTTCCATGGAATAATGGTACACCCTCAAGTCCTTTTCCACTCAGGGCTTTTAATGCCTTCAAGAAAGGCTCCTCCTCCAAGACAGGGTTAGGTTCAGGGACTTTGTCCTCCTCTGCAACCTCTT
The DNA here is from genome assembly GCA_007258455.2 of Sequoia sempervirens. NCBI lineage: Eukaryota > Viridiplantae > Streptophyta > Pinopsida > Cupressales > Cupressaceae > Sequoia > Sequoia sempervirens. Next base: position 3,722 of record VDFB02199334.1, on the reverse strand, counting down.
CTTCTTTTGGCACTTTGCCTTCTAGTTTCACCTTGTTCAGTGCTGCTTCAAGTTGTTCTATTCTTTCCTTTAGAGATTTGTTATCCTCTTCTTGCTCTTCAACCATCTTGGCTAACTGTGCATTTGTCACCATCTTGGGTGGTTCACTTGATTCAACTTCTGACATATAAGTTGCTTTCCCAAATCTCAATTTCCTCGATAATTAATCTGATAGAAATCGTAAGCTTGATTGAGAAAACACAATCTCAATGCTTGAGTCTTTGTCTTAAGAACTCCTTCAGGTGCTAATTCATTCACCTACAACCTATAGGTCCTCTGTTTGTTGAGGCACCCCCAGTTTACCTTAGCAACCCTACTATCATTGCAAATCTACTACTACAAAACATTATTTGGTACTCTTTCTTCCACTTGCACTATCTAGCCTTTTATTCCTTAAAAGATCAGTCACTCCTCCACTCTACCAACGTTGTTATAGGGGTGTGCGGCACTTTCCAAAGCCTCCAAAGTCATCTTTTCCAAAGCTTAAACAATCACCAAGCTTTTGTTCTCCATTGGTTTCCTGAAAAAATAGAGTTCTTGGTTCTTGGGCAGGCTACAAGCCTCAAACCCTTTTTAACCCTCTCAACTCAAAGGACAGGCTAGAACTCTTCTATTCCCTCTAATTGTGCCAATATTTTTATTGTTTCTCTGGTTCTTTTTCGAAGCTCTGATAGCTTCTTTGGAGATTGATGCCTTTTTTTGCCCGTACAGGGGAAAAATCCAACCTAGGTTAATCTAGGGTTTCTTAAGGCTTTTCATTGGCCTATTCTGCCTTTTCTGACCACAAAAACATTAAAGAACCTTTTGGTTACTGTTCTACACCTCCTTAGCACTGTCTGTAATCACAATACAAATCAGATTTTAAAGATACCACCCCTGCCACGTTGGGATTTTGCACTCTTGACTGTATTTTCTAGCCGGGTTCCCAACTCGCCTAGAAACAGTCCTCCAACTTGCAAAAGGAAACTCTAATGACTATTTTATGTACATTATTTACATGTTTGGAGCCTAGCATTGCTTCCCCTGCGTCCATATTGCCTGGTGCGAGCAGAAACAACACTAACACTCCATGTTTCTGGTTTATTTCACCAGTCAAAAACAGAAATAAAGAAAGACAGATTTAATAAAATACAAGAAGAGATGGAAAAACTGTTTAAAGATCCTAAAACAGAACTTTACAAAGACGTGTTACATGCCATAGAAACTCAGAAAAGATTTATTTCATTTCCATATTTACTGCCACGCAACCAAACACAGAAAAATCAAATCTGTTCACAAAAAAAACGTTGTTTCCTCTTTATTTTTCACAACTGCCATCATCAAAAGACCTTCCATCTACTCAAAATGTCGGGCTTTTTCTTTCCAACCCGAAAAAAACAGTTAGGTTTAACATTTCGAGCTCAAAAGTGGCCAAATAACATGCGTTTGAAAACACACTGTGTTTTCGAATTTCAGCCAAAAACTTAAGGAAACGCCTACAACCAAGTTCGCAATTTATTTTAATTTTAGCTAAGCTCTAAAAAGGTCCCCTTACACATCCTAAAAGGCATTAGGACCTTGCACAACAAAAAGGAAAAGATTTAAAAGCAAAACATCAAAATATGCTTGTTTTTAAGGTAGGTGCTCCTGACTAATTATAACTAATGACATTCAATTATGATGAACATAATATATATGTGTGTGTGTGTGGTAGGCGCTACATATATATACAACATATATATGTGTGTATATGTATAGATTCAAGGCGCTATATATATAAAGTATATATGTATAGATATGTATATTAATATTACTACACACATACTGAAGTACTAATATGATATCCAAAACAACTCTATTTCCAAGTAAGTATTCACAAGTTTCTCTCCCTAACAACTACATGGAAAACTATAACTCTCATATTCAAGCACTCATTCTCAGTCCAATGGAAAACATAGATTCAACAAAAGAAGAATAGTAAGAAACACTAGTATGCCTTGAAATTGAGGCCCTAAACTAAGATAACGCTTCTAAGATTAATTCCCATAGTCATGCTTGTTGCTCCTTCTATAATCAGCCTATCTCCAATTCCAGCCTTTATCCAATCTCTGAAAACTCTCAACAAATGACAAACTCTCAAAGAAACCTCTCTTTTCTCACTATTACACTCAACAATGATTTGCACAGAAAAACTACAACAAACTCTAAAAGGTTGAATGAAAAGAACAAATTCCAAAAGGTTAAGAGGCTACCTCTACTTGTACTAAAATTTGAGAAACTTATTGCTACAAACAAGCTCTACAATTCACCACATTTTCTCTTCCAATTTCCACCGCTAAACAAAAAAACTAATTTCTCCTCTAAATGAGTCGAGTAAACAAGTTTAAATGCAAAGTGGTTGCTCAAACACTTGAAAAGAAAACACATATACAGTCCAATAATGAACAACTTCTTCCTCAAAAGCTAAGTCACCATATTTCTGCCGGAAAATAGGATTTTACTGAGTCAAAACATGAAAATAGTTACCTATAGGTTTACTTCCTCATCATGGATTTTGCAGCTTGCCACCATTTGCTTATGGCTCCTATAAAGGATGCAACTAGAAATTTTTTGATGCAAACTCTTTTCCTTTGCAACTAACTTATGACTTTGACCAAGTTCACTATTTTTATCTTCCTATACATGGCTTTTGACTTTGTTTTCTATTTGCATTTTACCTCTCATTAAGGTGCAACAATATTAGTTACCACTTTACTCCAAACACGTGCATATCTATCGAATTGATTTATGATTTATACTTCTTGTTATTATCACTATAAATGCAGCGATATTATTTTATTCCATTGCTATTTCATGAAAAACACTTTTAACTTTAATTTATTTCATTTTACATAAGCATTGCATAGTTTATTATTTTACATTACTATTGTGATAATATCTTTTCATATATATATATATATATATATTAAATATTCAATTGTCAATCATATACATATATGTTTATAAATACAAATGTATATATTAATATATACGTATATATGTATGTACATATTATCAAATACACACATATATGCATATATATCATTATTTTAATATCCATAATAAACACATATTTATATATTCATCAATTGGTATATATATAAAATGTATATGTATATATATGCCATATGTGTCCAATCAATATCCGTATGCATATGATGTATCTGTGTATGGGTATGTGTAAGTATTTCTACCTATGTATACACACACATGTATATGCTCACATGCATGAGTTATTTTTTTTACATACATATATACATATATATACATTCTATGTATATACTTATCGATTATTATATAAATGTAAATACACAAAGAAGAACTTACACCCAATATAGAGATTTAGTTACTTTAATTCAACCAAAGAAACAACCAAAGGAAATGAAAGACCAATAAACAAACATTCCAATTATCCCACAAACTATGACCAAGGGTTTACTTACCAAATCTCGAAACCAACTTGACTTAACTTGACTAAACTAGGGTGTGAGTGTGTGATAGCTCAAATAGGAACATTAGGGGTTACCAAACCAAGCTTCTCTCCTGAGTGATACTCCCCCTCTTTTACCTAATGGATTGACTCTTTCCTGCATCCAACTTAGTGCATCACAAAGGAAGTTAGCTGACAACATGAAATTCATTTGCATCATCAAAGTATTTAAGCA
>VDFB02199333.1:0-14193 GCA_007258455.2 Sequoia sempervirens | reverse complement strand
CTAATCGGGTGATTCCTTTTATATCATAATGCATTTACATAATCCCAATACAGATTCTCAGGCCTATTTTGATCCTTTTCAACATAGTATAAAAGTTTATACACTTATTTCACAAAACAGAGTAGAACCAACATGCCGTCTACTGGTAAAAGCCCTAAATAGGTCAATTTATCAAAGCAAGTCATCATAGAACTACTCACTAATCCACCAAACCTCAGAAAACGCCTTTTAGGCCATGTGTAGAAACTCACAAATAAACAAGTTTCAAGATGGGAAATGCCCATCAATACACAAAATCAATAAACATTTGATTATAGAGTGAAAACACACCAACCATGAGGGTTTCTTTAACGAAACATTTGCAAAACCTCTACTACTCTTCCCAACAATTGAAACATGCTTCATTATGTCTGAAAATTATTTTGAAATCATTTCTAAGCTCCTCTACATGTTTCCTCAAACCCTACTTGAAAACACCATTTTTTTGAATGAGAAAATTCAAAATTTTGTTCATGCAACAGTATCTCGACTTCTTATTTCTATTTACCCCTGCCACACGCATCTTCACATTGAAAAGACACTAAATATGATCCATTCCACTGGCCTACTAGCCCTACATCGGTGGAATGGATAAGAATCACTTTTTAGACTCTCTAAACAATTATAAGGAAACCAAAGACCGAGACTTAGGAAACTAAGTTCAAATTAGATTGATTATTTGAATTACAATTCCTACAACTTTCAAGAATGAAAGAAGTCTCTTTCCCTGACAAGAATAAAATCTTAGAACATGCTTGAATCACTAGCAACCTGAAAACAAGAATAGAAAAGGTTTCCAAAATAACTGAGTAGAGGTTTTTTTATTAATTTTTATGGATTTTTGGGATAGAAGATCTTCCTTTCTCGAGCTTACAATTCTTTTTAAAGGTGTCTAAATTAGTTGAAATAACTGCCTCTTCATCTTCATCAATCCATCCTTTCCCTTCCACAAAAAAGACTTCACCTTCTTGCTTTTGTGCAATTTTACATTTTTACAATAATTGACAACTTTTGATATAAAAAGAAACTTTTCAATAATATCACCTAGTGACCTATTTCATGGTGCAAATACATTGAAATTCATAATTTAATGACCTTCACTCATCATATTTACTTGAACATTACAAATTGAACAAATTATCCTTTTGAAGGAATTTCATGACCTAGGTGCTTTTACACCAGTTTGCCATGTTACAACCTTACGTTGTCAATGGACATTTTAAATCACACAATTAGATACACTTTTATATTACATTTTTAAACCACATCTCTTTGAGGTATTTTGTTAAATTTAACAATTGAATTTCTTTGTGTATGCTTCCAAAGCTATCATTGAGTTATTTTGTCAAACAGTTATACAAACTAGCTTTCATTGAATTTCTTTGTGTATGCTTCCAAAGCTTTCATTGAGTTATGCTTCCAAAGCTTTCAATTAGTTAATTTGACAACTTAGCACTTTTTGCACGTGTAAAATTATTCATCATGTTGAAGAAACAAACCTGCTAAAAAGGAAAAAAAACTAATGATGATCAGCTCCGCCATCAAAGATAAAGAGAAAACCATGAGGGAATTTCCCTCGCGGAAAAGCAAAATTGGGAACGATTGATGAAACAAGCCGCTTGAAGAGGAACCCTCAACCTGGCCAAAAAGAGTAAAAGAAATTAAGTAGCACAAAGTACTCCAAATGAGTAGCCTGTTAAAGGGGAGTGGCGTAGATATCGTGAGTTGGAGATACACCATCTACCGCAAGTGAATAATGGCGACACCATTGGGCGTATAAAAATATGGAGGGACACCATCTCCTACTAATAAAATGTATATGGTTGCACACCCTCATCCACCACATCTAAAGTTTATATACATCATCACTCCTAGTTGAGGAACAAGGTATGCCGTCATCCCCATGTGAACCTCAAGGTATGTCTTATATTCCACCCTCGATCGAAGGTACGCAATCTACCACACCTCTATTAAATATTGATGAAATTGCTAATGTTGAGATGTACGTACCTAAGAGAACAACTTCACCTAGAATTTTGTGTAGAAAAGCCAAAGTTTTGATTATCATTGATGAGGATATTTTGTAGCACATGGAAGGTAAGATCTGCACGCAATTTTGTAGAAGATATGCTGATAAGATTTGGAAAATGTTCTTTGAAAGGCTAAATGAGACTGCAAGATGTCAACTATTTGTTCAAATGATGCGGGGTTTAAAGTACAAAAACATCATGAAGACTCTTGGGTTGAGAACATCGAATGCATCAAGTGAAAACACTATTGTGAAGAATCTAATGGATGCTTATGACAGTGTGGGTAAGGCCTCACGCTCAAAGGATAGTAATGTCACCCAACATGTCATTACATCGACTTTGGTAAGCTATCAAACAAAGAGATCTTGCCTCATTAAAAAGACACGTGAACAAATGGGAATTAGTAGAAAATTTTTATCAAACACCGTTCAAAGGTGGGAAAGAATTGAGGGCACCAATTCAAACGAATTATGGGGCATTCTCGAGGAGACTGCCACACAAAGATAAAAAAGTTGTTGAAGCATTGAGAACACTAATTGAAGATTATTGGAAGAATAATACAAGGGAATCTCCAAATCAAAGGGATGTCGTAAGAAGGAGAATTGGTAGTCAAAACCGTGAGCCACATCTAAAGCATTTTTGGATATGACTCAAACCTAATTTTTTCATAAATTTCAAAATTCTTATCCTCAAATTAGTATTTCTCAAATATTTTTTGAAATGATTAAACCTTTTTATGTCAAGATAAATCACACGCGCACTACTTGTTGATGTAAACTACATATTGAATTCTCTAACCATTATGATGTTTATCGTTTTATATGTTTACATTTGCATACTAATGATGTTTTGTAGGATTGTGGCATAGAAGCCCCACCAAAATCTTCAAGAAAGTTCTTATCAAAATTTTTATGTGAAATAGAGAATGGCCAAATATTCTATAGGATAGCATGCTTGGATGGTTCATGTGAGCGTTGCGGTGGCTTGCAACGAATGCTAGTATATCAGCATATGGAAAACAAATATGAGGCGAGACAAAAACTAGTAGAGTTTTGGAAGTATAAAACAATGGCATATACTACAAAAGATGGGTCTGAAGTAAAAAGGTGTGAGTTGGTTATTCAGAAGATTCTAGTGTATCAGTTCATGTCCATGTTTCATGAGAATCTAGTGTATGAGTATGCAAGGCATACCCATAGAGCCTGATGGATGGACACACAATTCAAGCTATGCAAGGACACATTTCCACTTGGTAGCATAGTATCAGTGGTTGAATTTGCAGAGAACTACACTCTACAGCTACAACGTGAGGAGCAGTCATAGTATTACAACTCCACACAGGTTTCAATATTTGTGTACAAAACATTCATACATGCAGCTGAAAGTACAAAGGACGAAAGGAAGGTATTGAGGGAGTATCACTTTTATATTAGTGATGATTGCATGCATTCTCCAGAGTTCATGCAAGGTTGCTTTCAGATGTTCTACAATCATTTGGCTCAGAGGGGCATATCATATGATCGGCATACAATATGGTCAAATAACTATGCAACACAGTTCAAGAATGCGTGCATGTTCTATTAGTTGTGCAAGATGCATCTCACTACACATGTTCAACATATGTGGAACTTTTGTGAGGTTGGACATGGAAAGGGAGAGCATGATGGTGCAGAAGCATGCATGAAAAGAGCATTAGCATGAGAAGAGTTAAAGTATAAAGATAGTGCATAGTTGATAGATGCAAGGTCAATCGTCGAGTGGTGTAATGGTTCGATGGGTCCAGGTAATGAAGGTACATCTTTAGTTTGTAGATTTTTTTGGTTGATGGATGATACTAACATTGCACCATATGAGGATTGTTGTACATTAACAGGATCGAGTGTGTTGCACTCTTTCCTTAGCTCAAATGCAAGTTCATGGAGTATCGATACACGTAAGATGGCATGCTTTTGTTCTTCATGTACAATGCAAGCGTGGAATGATTGTGAGTTAGGGGAGTGGGTTGACAAATGGTTGACAAGTTATCTTAGCCCACTTCACACGTATCACCCTTCGATGGCATTGGAACTAACATGGATGGAATCATTGGTCGACTTTGACCATGTATTAGATCTAGTTCAACCAAGTAATATATCTACTTTCTTAGTATTTGAAATTCCATATTGTTATCTTACTTTGTACTGTATTCATAATGTTGACTAATTTCAAGAGATGTGCTGCACATATAAATGCTAGGTATGTTTATGCAGTTATTGCAGATGAAGACAACGAAGAGGGTACATAATATTACTTGTGTCATTGTGTTGAGGAAAAAAGGAAATTGGAAGCCCCAATTATAGATGGAGAAAGCATTGAATACCCTACAGGATCAGTTGTTACTAGAATGTGGCTGAGAAGGTACCCACATAAGAGTGTTAAACATTGGTTGTTTGAGGAATTTGACATGCATCGTAAGATTCTTCATTACTCAAACCTTATCATGGCATCCAATGTCCATTTGAGAAAATATGGGGGTAGACCTTTGAACAAGACCTTGTGGAAGGTCCGTGAGTCTGACCATGAGGCAATACTTGACACAATAAAGAGTAGAGTAGACCCAAATGGTTCATTGGATTAATTTGTAAGTATATGCACAATGGTTCTTATTAATTTATACTTGTATCCACGTCAATTTGGTTGATGCCAATGCTATCATCTTATTTTACTTTGTGTATCCATATGTAACCAGACAAACATTGATTGGTGTCCCCTTGCATAAAAGATTTATGATCCATCCAAGAGAATCTCAAGCAGAAAAGCAATGCAACATCCTTATTTTTATGATCTTGAAAAATCTCAATTATGATTTTAAGCCATTAAAAAAGTGCGTGCGAAGCTTGATGAGGAAATCTCAAGTTATTCATTTGAATTTAACCTTATCATGACCACCTATGACATAGACATTATAAGAGCATCTCGAATTTCAATAAATTATATTCATAAGAGCATAGACAAGGTAGTGAACTCTTTGAAATAATGCCTCAAAGAAATGAGGTCTCATGGTGATAGAATGGCATGATGAATGCCATGACAAGAAAATTGTTGTGGATTGTCATGGCATTCCATCACCATGGAGACCACATTTCTTTGAGGCTTTTTTTCAAATAGTTTGCTGCCTTTTCTAAGCTATTGCTTATTAGTATGCTTTGATAGATTTTTTCCAAGCATCCATAGCTTTTTTGGAAGCACCTATTTTATGCTTTTAGCCATAGCAACAAGGAAGCGAACTGTTTGATAGAATGCTTTGGTAAACATGTATGATAAATGTACTAGCATAGAGAAGGCAACGAACTATTTGAAAAAATGCCTCAAAGAAATGTGGTCTCATGGTGATGGAATGCCATGAAAATACACAACAATTTGCTTGTCATGTGATGCAGAGGGGATGGCACTTTAGTCAAAACTCAAAGTTTCAAGGATTACAATGATGCAATCTCAAACACTCTTCCAGGCACCCTGATGGAGACAAGCCTCAATAGTGCACTTATAATTTAGATGCTTTCCTAATGGACCCAAACAATTGGAGTGATCTCAAGGAACTCAAAAAAAATTGTCTTGAATGATTTCAAAGCCCCAAACCTCTGTCTTAGACAAAACTCACTTTTTGTACCTTGACTAGGCTTCTAGCCCAACTAGGCTTCTAGTGATGGTTTTTTGACTTTTCACTCAACTTCCCAAAAGGAATCCTCAATATAATGATTGATTCAAATGTGATTCATGATGATACAGAACATATCAAATCATTTATGGCACTTGTTTTGGATCAAACCTACCAAAATGTGTTGTTTCCTCAAATTTAAGGCCTAATTAGCCCACTTTTTCAAAGCAACCACTCTCTAAACTTATTCCCTAACTATGAAACTTTCAACAGTGTTTTAAAATGTTCCCAAACCAAATATTTTTAATGTATTAGTCTTCTTTGACACCCTAAACACCCTAAATCACAAAACCCTCAATAAATTGCTCCAAAACTAGGGCCTCTTGAAAATTAGCCTTCCCAACACTTCCAGAACCTTCTCTTGGACTTTTCACCAATAACTCAATATATCTAAACACCTTCAACTCAAAAATATACCCCTTATTAAGGTAGATCTCCTGCTGCTACACTTCCTTGCTAAAACTCGGTGTACACCCAAGAATCACTCTTTCCTACACAATAACTTGTTAGATATGTATAATAAAAGTTAGATATGATCCATTTCACAAGTTTTCAATCACACTCTCCCATGAAATGGATCATTTATTCATGAAGACTCTCAAAACTAGTGAAAAATCTGTACTTTTTGAGGACAGCCAGCAATATAACACAAGAAACTGATTCCCAACATTATTCAGGTCATTCAAAAGGTTAAATGCATGTAAATAAAAGTTCTTAAACCATCCAAATGAGCATGACACCAAAAGGAATTAGAGATTCATCAAAAAAACTCAAGAAAATGTAAAAAGATTGAAGTTTTTATTTATTTTCTGTAGCAGTCCATACAACACTTGCAATATCAGCCAACCCTCCATACAAATGCTTTCTCCAGGCTTATAAACTCATCCTACAATTGTCTCAACTGATTAGAATTGATTTTATTACATTATTGTGATTAAAACTCCTAAAACTCACTTTTCCACCCAAAGTTGGATTTCAAAAATTTGAATTTCCAACATTGCAATTTATTAACTCCTATTAACTATAAAGCTTCCAAAACTATTACATATCATCATTCAACCTTATTTAACCTAATTAAAACATCATATACCTATTTAAACTCCTAGAACATCATTATTCCATTTACAAGTCAATTTGGTCCTATGGTCCTTATCAGGACCCTTAGGACTTTTGATCTTCCTGTTACACTCATCCATGCCAAATGCCATTTATAGGCTTCAAAATGCTATAATTGATGCCCTGGAAAGGTTTATAGGCCTTCAAGACCCCTGCCATCTCCTGACTCTCCAAATGATCCTCAAGGAGCTTGGGTGCTCCTGCACCATCATGGCATTCCACCACCATGAGACCACATATCTTTGAGGCATTTTTTTCAAATAGTTCATTCCCTTGTCTATGCTATTGCTTACTATTATGCTATGCTAGATTTTTTCTAAGCATCCATAGCTTGTTCGAAAGCACCTATTTTAGGCTTTTAGCCATATCAGCAAGGCAATGAACTATTTGGCTAAATGCTTTGATAGACATGTATAAAAAATGTGTTAGCATAGACAAGGCAATGAACTCTTTGAAAAAATGCCTCAAAGAAATGAGGTCTCATGGAGATGGGATGGCATGACGAATGACATGACAAGAAAATTTCTATGGATTGTCATGGCATTCCATCACCATTGAGACCACATTTCTTTGAGGCCTTTTTTCAAATAGTTTGCTACCTTTTCTATGCTATTTCTTATTAGTATGCTTTGATAGATTTTTTCCACAAGCATCCATAGCTTTTTTGGAAGCACCTATTTTAGGCTTTAGCCATAGCAACAAAGGAAGTGAATTGGTGCTTGATAAAATGCTTTGGTAAAAACATGTATGATAAGTGTAATTAGCATAGACAAGACAACGAACTGTTTGAAAAAATGCCTCAAAAGAAATGTTGTCTCATGGTGATGGAATGCCATGACAATCCTGAATTGCATGCGTCATGACGGCGCCACCACCGCTCGAGACATTCTTTGAGAAGGTGACCCATCAGTTCATTCACTGTCTATGCTATTAACTACTATTAATGCTATGATATATTTTCAGCATGTAAGCGTTGAAGCACACGGTTGCAGGCACTGTAGCCATGGCATAAGGCAATGGTGTTTGGCTAAATGCTTTGGATAGACATATATGAAAAATGTGTTGCTTTGTAGACAGGCAGTGAACTCTTTGAAAAAATGCCTCAAAGAAATGAGGTCTCATGGTGATGGAATACCATGACAATCAAAAAGCATTTGATTGTCATGGCATTCTAACCTCCAGTCTGGACCTCATTTCTTTGAGGCATTTTTTCAAAGAGTTCACTGCCTTGTTTATGATATTACTTACTATTATGCTTTTGATAGATTTTTTCCAAGCATCCATAGATTGTTCGAAAGCACTTGTTTTAGGATTTCAGCCATAGCAACAAGGCAACACTTGAACTATTTGACAAAATTATTTGGTAGACATGTATGATTAATGTGGTAGTATAGACAAGGCAGTGAACTATTTGAAAAAATACCTCAAAGAAATGTGGTCTCATAGAATGCCATGACAACCAAATGCAATTGGCAGCTGCTCCTAGTTATTTGTTATTCAATGTGAAGTAATTGCATAACTACTTAGGTTAACTTTGTAAAAACTATATTGTAATTGAAATTTTGTCATCTATCAGCATCTAATTATTAGTTATGAAACATGAAGCAATGCTTTCAATTTGAAAGCTGTGCAATGTAATGTAATCAACGTTATGAATATAAACTACAAAAATCTATTTTTTACTAAGCTATTGGTTCAGTTTTAGGTTCGGGATCAGGTTCGAGAACCCAGTTCGCCGGTTTAGGAAAATTTTTTTTGGGGGTTGGGTTCGGTCATACAAAAACATATAAAAACTAGAAATATATACATATTTGTAGTAGTAATCAAGTTCAGAATACACCACCATATTAATAGTCAAACAACATAGCAAAAATACACCACCACTTTCATAGTGAAATATCAAAATATTAGTGATCTACTCGAATGTCATGATCCAAAATTATAAATTAAAGTTCAAACATAAAAATGTCAAGTGTTTACAATTAGCCATTATTGATCATTGATCAATCTGAAAAGTGTGAACATTTTTCTGTGTGGAAGGTAAAAAAGAAAACAGTGTTACATAATTATTTACATTATGAAAGGCAAAACCTTTTTCTTGCAGATGCGTAGAATCTGGGTGAGATTTTTTGGGTGTCCTTGCCTTTAGACGGAACTATCACGAGCCATGAATGATTGACCAGAGGCTGTGAGAAAAAGAAATAAGATAATCACGTACAACTTGGTGCAATTTCTTTCCTTGGGAAAAAGGGTAAAGTTTTCTGCTGGGGGAGAATCTCCTTTAGAGTTTGAACACATTGATAATTTTCAAGATAGACTTAGCCAAATATGTCATCTACATTTGAAGCTTTTAGGTAAAATGTTTGCTTCTTAAAATTTTGTTCAAAATTCAAGATGCAGGCTCTCCTCCCTTAGGGAAGAGAAGGCCTATCAAACCTAACACTCTTATGCAACACTTCTAAAGTTCTTGTTGATGTAGTATTAGATGCAAAGTTTCAAAATAGGCATGGTTATATAAATTCTCATCTCACGACTATCATTGCATCAAATTAAGAATTTTCAATCCTTTATGGTCTAGACAAGAGAAGTATAGAGTAGTGTTCCAATGCTAAAGTCTTATTGTGAATCTCTTTGCTATGAGTGGTTCAAAAATGAGGAAGCTGTCTTCTGCACCAAATGAGAAATATTCAAAATATGTGCTAGGAAGGAATAAGTCCATAAGATCAAGTATGCAAGAACCGAGAATTGCAAAATTGGCTTACATTTGACTTCCAAACACAAAAAATTTCACGCTTTTCGATGTTCACACGTAAGTCAAAAAATGTATGTGTAAGTTGTAAAGTATACACTTGAATACACGTAAGTCATATCTATTGAACCATGAATTTATAATTTGCAAATATGGACACCATCGATAAAAAGATTTGTATTAAGCAAATAGCCATGTACGCATACATCAATATATGTTGATATTTAAGTATAAAATATAGTTACAAAATAGTCATATAGGCTTACGAGAATTCCATATAGGCATTCAATGTCAAATATATCCAATACAAAATATGTACAAAATTGCCATGTAGGCATACAACAAAGGGCTCTATGCATTCAAAATTCATAATTTCTCTCCATGCTCTGGTTCAAATACAATTTTTCTTTCCCCATTTCTTTGGGCGTCCGGAGTGGCGATAAGTCTGCAATCACCCAATTTCTACCCCATGCTTTCGAGGAGTGCTCTTGCTGCCTCCTCCTAGTGTTAACTTATGGGTTTCGCTATTACAATAGAAGTAAAGACATTAATATATAGAAGTACTTTATAAAAATTAATATATTTAACAAAATAATTTGCCTACGGTCATCTCCGCGATCACTCTCCTCGATGATATTTGCCGTGGTCTTTCGAGGGCGTGCTCAAGCACTGTATAAACCATCCAAATAGGAATTAAACTACGAATCAATAATGGTTTGATTTTTCACTAGAAATAGTTCATCTATAACAATGAATGTAAATTGAAATTTAGTAATTTGCCTCATACCTCCCCTATCAGAGCCATCGAGGGTTGTATAGTGAAGGAAACACCAATATCCATTGCCTAAGTAACATTTAAGTGTTTACATGCATACGAAAATAAAACAACAAATTATTCAATCACAAAAAAAGTTACAATAGCGATCAATGGCGTGGAAACATAATGGCATGAGTCTAATGAACAAAATTTTGAGTACAATTATTAAATATATTTTGATTATTAAAGGTATTGAATTTGAGCTTGTGCTTTGATTTTACGTTGATGCAATGCAGCATTAAAGATCCAACAATATGAATATTCCACACAAATCCTAAACTTGCAATTCATTACTTAAATTCTGCTTTTAAATTCTATATTACCCTCTGTGAGCGTTTGATCAAATCTACTAGAACTTCCGGAGAGGTGTTTTGCCTTCAAGGCTTATCTCCAATAGTACCACCGACCCAACATCAAAATCGCAGTAAAATACCATTTGTAAAACAAATGCTAACGCATGGCAAATTCTGTGAAATTTTTTAACTTTACATACCCATGCGATGGGTGTCTTTGCAAAAATAATTAGGTGGATTGGTAGTGTATCCGGTCTCTACTACTTGTGACCCACATTTTATTAAAATGGCAAAACTAAATTAGTTAATCTTGCATTTCACTTTCGAAATTTAATAAATTAAATTCAATGAACATGCTGAATTTTACCTGAGTGTCAATGACATATGCATCATGCAAAATGTCAGCCATCCCCTCCATCCCCATAGATGCATACGGATCAAAGTGTGTAGTAGCATATGGATCACGCATAGCAGATGCAGGTAGGGTCATCACAGAACAAAGTCGCCCACAAGATTGTACATGGGTTGAAATTACCACACGAAGACTCCCACAGATGGGCTGTACAATAGGGCTAGTGTGATGGATGACACTTTCACGGGTCAAAGTTGTGATCAAAACGTGTCTCTATGTTAGCACTCTCCTTACGCCAATGGCGAGGGCATCACAATGCGCTCACGGCGGTCTAGCAAGAGAGTCGTCTCCCTTGCCCACGTAGGATCGGTATTGCACGGGCCTATCACGATTGACCCCCCACCTCTCCCCTAGAAATCCCTCATATCAAAATAATTTGGGATTTGGTTCAATACAAACTCATTGTATAGTTTCCTAAGAAAATATTGGGGGACTTCACAATTATTGCACGATGGGTAATCAAAGACCATATACCATCTTTCATAAAAGCGGTTCTTAATCTCTTGGTGGTGGCACCAATGAATAGGAAGCCTCTTTGCATTGAGGGTAAGATTGCGGTTGTTTTAGGGCTGAGTAGATGAGAGCACAAATCACACCTTTAGTAATTTTTTTTTAAATCTTTTACTTGTTTATATGATAATTTGTCTGCATAATATGCCCTGGCTGTCTACCTCCTATCTTGCCATCCAGATATTTGTTGGGTGATTGCATCTACATTTTTAAACATGTCTTTCAATGAATTTGCTAGAAGCATTCTTTTTTGCCCGGATGATGAAGCATTTGGATCGCACTCAACCTACTAATAAGATCCTCAAGTTGTTTTCCTATTGTTCTCAATTTCACTCCTCAATTTTCTTGATTGCCGGGAGGAATTGAGAGAATGGTGGGAGACGTTGTTGAGGATTTTCTGGGTGAGCTTTTGCCTCTTCGCTAAGAGTTTGCGGAGTTTTCCCTCACAGTTAAAAAACAATCAAATCTAACCTAAAACAAACAAAATCAATTTCAAACTAACAAATTCAAAAAAATAAGTAAACAATACTTACCTCCTGCATCTCTTCATCGTCGTGGCGCCATATTTGCAGACAAAATCCAACTGCTCTTGATGAAATTTGCAGAAGTCCTTCCTCCTAGAACGCGAGTGTGAAATTGAGGGTTTTGGCCGCGGGCAGAGCTGAGAAACAGTGAAAAGAAAATGGTACACATTTCACTTCTTTTTTAAAAATCACATAACACGCTCGTGTTATAACACGAGCCCGTTATGTGTTTCCCCATTTTTTTCCCATTTGGCCACAAAAGTGCGACCAACTTCATGCACCCACCCATGATCTTAATTTATGAAAGTGTTATATAAAATGTTGCTTATATTCTACCCTTGGATTGTCTTGACTACTTTTTAGGATGCTCATTTGATTTTCAAATTGCTTTCTAGATTCAAATGGTGAAAAAGACTTATATTTATATGTATTTCTTTATTCCTGCAAAATTAATTATGAAAAACCAACAAATGAATTTAGATTTGAGAATATAAAGATGTTGACAGTAAAATATAAAAATATTGAGATAAAATAGGGTGGTCAAGGGCATGGGAACCCTTGACCAGACCTATTTTTGGATTTAAGTGAGCTTATCAAATAAATAAGTAATTTTAATTCTCAATAATCCTATTTTTCCAAAAATAACCATAAAATAGGAAAATTATAAGCACAATCAAGTCCAAGCACATAAGAAGGAGCTAAACCTAATGTGAAATTATCAAAGGTGACAATTTATGATGCTAAAATCTATAATTATTACTCTTAAATTGTATTACACAATAAATAATCCAACATATTATACTCATATTTTGTTGATAAATATTTAGTATAATCTATATAATATAGACTATACTAGTGACATTTCTATTGAACTTAATAATATATCCAAATCATCATTTAGATAGAAGAGAATTTTATATTACAAGCTAGAAATATCCTTTCAAAATTAAAAATCTATGGTTCCATAGATTATTAGACTATTGAATAACTAGTCCCTTGAATAACTAATCATTTCAAATAGAAAGTGTGATATTAGGTTTTTCATGATAATTATCCTAGTCTTTTTTCTTTTAATTAAAATTATAGTACCACTAAAATTTTGTGTGATAGGTTACTTTAAAAAATGTTAAGAATAATTTGTATTAATATTTCATGAATTCATCATCCAAAATATTTTATATTAACATGTAATCTTTCTTTTTATTTATACATTCAAGCTTTAACTAATATTATTACTTTTATTACTTCAATTTACTCACATTTTTAGATTTATTTATTTCTCATATGATTGTGATATTCTTATTATGTTTATTATTTATATTTACTCACATTTAATTATTTAATTGATGCAATATTACTATGTTTTATTTCTCTCATATGATTGTGTCACCATGTCATATATCTACTTAATTAAATACAAATTTGGCATATCCATGTTTTTCTACTGTTCTTACTTATCTATCATTAGTTTTGATGCATGCTCATCCTCTAATGTCCCTCATCTTGATATATATTTATTATCATTCACACTCATTCTAATTTTAATTTTTTTCTATATCCTCTAGCCTCTATTGAACACTTCTCTTTTTCAATTTCTCATTATCTTCTAATTTTTCTAATAAAACATTTTTATATTGAATTATATTTTCTATATATATTTTGACTTATCTAACCAATTTTAATTACATTAGCTAAAGGATAATTGTTTAAAAGTTTAAGAGATGATTAAATTATCTCCATATATTATTTGGATTAAATTAAAATAGAAAAATATAAGATTGTTATTATAACTTAAAAGAAAAAATCTATATAAATATTTTCTATCATTATATTTATATGCATTTCTTGTATATCTTAAATAAAAGATATAAGAACTAATTCAATCATAAATAACAAAAATATCAGATTGGTTATGATTTTTGTCATTTCAATAATTGGTGATGTTGTCCTACCTCAACCACAAATTTTAGTATATCTTAAATAAAGGATATAAGAACTAATTCAAT
>VDFB02199332.1:0-29045 GCA_007258455.2 Sequoia sempervirens | reverse complement strand
AAAATGGTGCAAGTGTTAACAAGGGTAGATGATACTCACAAATATGTTGAAGAACTCATGTGGGAACTATGTTCCACCGGCGTCGGGGACGGGGGGACGCCAGGATGGGGGGATAGGTTTCCGGGACAAGGGGACAAAGGGGCCTCAATTTCGGGACGGCGGGGGGACGGTAGCAGGGGGGCAGGAGGAGGGAGGGGTTGTATATACTATATACTATACATATGGTACTTAAAATGCTAATTATGAAAAGATGTATAACATTAACAGTATAAGACTATTAAGAAGTAAAATAGCAAAATTGAAATAATAAATTAGTAAATACTAAATAGTATTAACTACTAACTTACTAAGTAAATACTTGAACATTGAACATTGAACAATGAATATTGAAGTTTTCAATATCGAATTACTAATTAGAAATTAGAATAGTAATACTCAATACTACAATGTAACAATTGTTGAATCGGCAAATGGAAGATTTCTATTATATGATATCAAAAATATCTTATCATAAAGATGATTACAATGAGTAGCATGATATCAAAACAAGTACAAAATCAAAATGTCAAAATGACAAAATGTAGTGAAGGAGGCAAAGGCCTCTAATCATCCTTCGGGAGGTCAGCAAACTCCTCATCACTGGAACCACTGGACTCCCCAAGGTCAAGATCCGCCAAAGGAACACCAACCAGCCCTATATCTAAAGCATCCTCATCCTCATCAATCTGTGATGGCTCCTCTGGCTCTTCATCCCATCGTGCTGTTCGGCTCTCCTTGTACACACGTGTCTTGTGGTTAGTGATACGCAAGGCACTATGTGCAGCCACTAGCTTCTTTGCTCTCCTAGAGGTAAGTCTATTCCTCTTAAGAGAGTGGATGAAGCTATAAGTAGACCAGTTCCTCTCAGAAGCTGAAGAACTACAAACTTGGGACAGCAAACGAATGGCTAGTGTGGTAGTCAGTGATTTCGGTCCATGACAAGTCCACCACAAAATCGGATCCTCCTGTGCCATAGTTCTTATGTCCGCCTTTGCTGCAGCCTTGTAACCCCTAAGAGTAGCAAATTTCGTCCACTCAGTGCGAATGTTGCCAACAGCTTCAGCATCATACATCCTATCAATGCACCTGAAGAACCCTTCTTTCACCTCATCATCCTGAATCGGTGTAACTCTACCAGGCCTAGGCATGTACCACTTCGGATTCAATGCATAAGCAGCCATGTGCAAGGGAGTGTTTAGGCTGTCCCATCTACGCTGAATAATAGGCTAAATGTAAACATTGTAGAATGCTAAAGTGGGGTCCTTCTCTCGCACAACTGCCTTCATCTGACCAAGCATAGAATCAATGCACTCATACACCTCTCCAAGGTTAGGTGCATCCCCATCCCCATATCTGATGACTTGTACAACTGGTGTAATGATGGCGACAATATATTTTGCATCATGCCAAAATGCATCACTCTTCACTATCTCCTTCACCCTCTTCCCCTGCTCTGTCCTGGCCCCATCCCAAGGATTCCATTCTTGTGTCATAACCATGAGTTGCAGTGGCTCTTGCAACTCAAGCATTCTCTCCAAAAGAATGAAATAGGATGCATATTTGGTCTCAACTGGTTTCAAGAACTCCTTCACGAAGCTCCTGAAGATGGCATGTGAAGTGTGGTGGTTGCAGATATACATCTGCACATCTCTAGCATTGCTGACCACTCCTCTAATCCACTCAATCTTCCCCATGTCTTAGAGTGCATTGTTCATGGCATGCACACAACATGGAGTCCACCAAATGTGTCTGTATGCTACCTCAATAAGCCTCCCTGCAGCTCTGCACACATGTGCTGCATTTGTCACTACTTGGACCACATTTTGTGGCCCAATCTCCTCAATAGCTGCCCGAAGGATCTCAAACTGAAAATCAGCATCTTTTCAATGCCCTGAACAATCAACCGCCCTCAGAAAGAATGGGCCCTCTGAGCATGTAACTATGACATTGATGAGTGGACGATGCCTAATGTCCGTCCACCTATCCATAACTATGCTACATCCATACTCCTCCCAACATGCCCTTATCATCTCCATCAATGAATTGATCTTGGCATAGTTGTTATCCAAGATCGTGGTCCTCAATTTGTGCTCACCTGGTGGCACATATGATGGTCCTCCCTTCGCCACCATCGAAATCATCTCCTTATAATAAGGAGATCGAGCTACATGGAATGGGATTCCATTGGAAAAAAAGAACCTGCCAATGGAATCATCTATCTAATCCCTCAGGTGCACATTAAATAAATCAGCTATGGGGTTAGGCTGACTTTGCATCTTGTGTTTCCCCTTGCCCTGTTGTGAATCAGCCATAGTGCTATAAGTGGATGACGGTCCTGAGGCTAACCCTGACAATGTTCCAACTCTTTGATGCAATGTAGGAGTAGAAATATGTGGCTACCTCTGAAGAGCACAAAAGATTTACTGAGAGGGGGGGGGTGGGGGGTGAATCAGTAAATCAACACAAACTTTCAATTCTTAATCTTTTTCAAACTTATTACAATCAACTTTTTGATATGAACCAATTTACACAAGTTGACACAGCTTTATTGAAATGATTTTTACAAGAAAGTAGGCACCAACCTACTATATCTACAAGAAAGATGATTTAGTAGGATTCAACCTACAAGGAACACCTAACCTTTACAACTTTAGTAGGCACCTACCTACAAGGAGCACCAACCCCTAATGCAAGGCACCAAACCTTGACTTGATGGATGAATCAAATGAAGTCAATCAGATCTGCACTCTGCCAATCCTCCAATCTGCCTTTGTGATGTAAATTCACACACTCAACCCACACAAGAAGATAGGCTTCTGATTTAGACTACTTGAACTTCACAACCACATCCTCAAACTTAATTTGAGAGTTGAATATATAACTTGTTCAAAGATTGCAATACTTGATGAAGCAACATACCTCTGCCTCTTCAAATCTCATTCACACCTCTTCATTATGTGTTATCCTTTAATTGATCTTCTTTAATTTTAATGATTTTTTTGTTTATGAATCCAAGGCTCTTCTTCAGTTTTTTCTTTAAAACACCTTTCAAAGACTATCTTTTATGGTCAATAGTCGCACCTTTTAAAAACAGGAACCATTTTGCAGCAAACACATCCTTTCAAATGTAATAGTGTGTCCCTTAAAAAACACTTCTTAACAGACCCGACTCCTCAAACAGAAAATAGATTTTCGTCAAGACGTTTGAATTTGATACACACATCTCTTTTGACTATCTTTTATGGTCAATAGTCGCACCTTTTAAAAACAGGAACCATTTTGCAGCAAACACATCCTTTCAAATGTAATAGTGTGTCCCTTTAAAAACACTTCTTAACAGACCCGATGCCTCAAACAGAAAATAGATTTTCGTCAAGACGTTTGAATTTGATACACACATCTCTTAAAGAGACGTCATGACTTTTTTTTTTTTTTTTTAAACTTTTGCTACAAAACCCGTCTTCAGAAAGATGTTTTAGAAACACGTCTTTTTGATAGAATACGTCCTTTTAGACTTATTAAGCAAAAGATGTCATTGGATACTTGCGTCTGTAGATTTGATAGAATACGTCCTTTCAGACTTATTAAGCAAAAGACGTCATTGGATACTTGCGTCTGTAGAGATTACGCACTTTAATGAAAACACGTCTTTCTGAACTTTATACTAACAAAGTCATAAATTACTTAACACGTATTTTAGAGAAAAACACATGTCCCTTTGAATCTCAATTAAACATAAACTAATCACTCACTTTAGACTCATCAATCTGCATTACAAATTGATCACCATTTTTACACTCATTGAACTGCTCCAGACTAGTACGACTATACTCCATCTTTCAATCTGCTCTCAGATTTGATGTTCAGATTGATTGCGATCTGCTCTCAGATTTACCTTTCAACACAGAATTGTTCCAATTTGTTCTTCAGATTTAAATTAGAGCTTGCTCCATAGTTATTTTACTCCATTAAGTACATCAAAGAATTTTTCGATGTGATCTTTCATCAAGCTTATCAGCCTTATATATCTTTAATGGTCTGATTGTCTTGACATCAATGACAATACTTCTAACAGCCTCTGCATTTGCTGCTTGTTATCCTGAATTTTTGACTCGTTTTAAAATTTGGATATCCACTCAAAATTTTCATAAAATTTCAAGATTTTCTTCTCTAAGGCACGCATTA
The DNA here is from genome assembly GCA_007258455.2 of Sequoia sempervirens. Classification (NCBI taxonomy): domain Eukaryota; kingdom Viridiplantae; phylum Streptophyta; class Pinopsida; order Cupressales; family Cupressaceae; genus Sequoia; species Sequoia sempervirens. The sequence goes on along the minus strand of VDFB02199332.1, from coordinate 24,821 downwards.
CGAGGTGCAAAGAGTGGTAAATCTCAGTTTTAGGTTTATAAACCTTTGGGCTACTCTTTTTCTCTCTTTCTTTTCCATTTTTATCAATTTCTGAGTCCTTTTCCTTGTCTTTTTGGTCAAAATCGGGTTTTAGGAGCAACTCAGCAAGTAGGGAAATTTTGGCTTAAGAACAAAATTGCTAAAGCTCTAAAAAGTTCCAAAATTGCTTAAGTGAGTCAAAAAGTCCGAATTTATAAAGAGTGCTCATTTTTGGCAAAAAGTAAAATTGTTATATGAGTCAAAAACCACGATTTTGCAAAATCACTTGCAAAAGCTTCAAAAAGGTCCAAATTTGTTTTAAACTAAGTTGCCGGTTCAGGTACGGGTTCAGATACGGGTTCGGGTTCGGGTTCGCCGGTTCGGCAAATTTTTTTTTTCCTAGGGTTCGGGTTCGGGTACGGCTGTACTATATATATATATATATTACATAAATTTTAAAATTTATAAACATAATGATAATGCCATAGACTCATAAGCATGCTCAAAATTATAATCATATGATCATAATGCCATAATGCCATAGAATATTGAAACAATGAAATACGCCATACGGTAATACCTCATATAATCTGTAATCATATTCATAATTTGCAAAAAAGTAAATAGTAAATACTCAAGTCTTAAAATGTCATTACACATTGAAAATTCAAATTACAATCAAGACAATATTTAATTCAGTATTACTATTCTTCAAATTCATCATCCTCATCATCCTCAATTGGTTCAATAACTTCAATTTCATTTGAAGCACCATCAATTGGATTGCCACTCCCACTAGGTGCATTAGTTGCCTCATTGTCATCCATAGAAGCCAAGGTAAGTTGTGCAATTGTAGCATCTAAATCAGCACACTCAGGGGTGAGATCCCAATTCTTTGACACACCCTCATTGTATTCAGGTTTCTTATGTGATAAGAGACGAAGGTTGGAGTGTACATAGACCAAATCCTCTGCTTTTTTTGCACCCAAACGATTGCGCTTGACCGAGTGGATGAAGGAGTATGTACTCCAATTCCGCTCAGCTGAAGAGGAACTTGCAACCTGTTGATTATGCACACAACATTTAGTAATTACTATTAGTATTTAATTTTACTTGCCGATAATAATCATAATATATAGCATAATAGCATCGAATGAAAAACGAAAAAATAAATAAATAAAAAGATTCATACTTGGGAGAGTATTTTAATTGCAAGAGGTTGCAAGTAAATGGAGCCTTGACCATGTAGATACCACCAATCATCAGCATCTTTCCTATATCTGTCTAGATGAGCAGAAACATCATGATTTTTTGCAGCTATGAATTGGCTAAACTCGCCCATGACAATGCTTTGGATTTCTTCATCTACAAATATCTTTCTAAATGCAGCCTTATAGCCAGCAGCAACCTCTAAATCCCTATATGGTGCCATCCTCCTCGGCAATGAAAGTATCTCTTTGCTATAATACTTTGGTGACAAAGCAAATGCTAAGAGATGTAAAGGGGTGGTCATCTTGTTCCAACGGTCAACAATAATAGTTTGCATAGTTTTGAAAAATGATTCCGTTGGGTCATGTTCCTTCTATTATTGCTCTTATTTTCTCCACCATAGAATCCATGCCATCATAAATTTCACCCAAACATGGGCGATCAGTATCAGTATACCTAATCATGCTCATAATAGGCTCGGTGAAATTTAAAACATATTCCACACGAGCCCACCACTCATCATCTAAGATCATTGCTTTCACTTTTTGGGCTCTTTCTGTGCTTGATTGCCTCCATACACTCCACAAACTGTTGATGACCATAGAACCCAAGGCTTGTCGCACCTTCACAAGTCGTCTTAAGACAATTGTGTGAGATGCAAATCGAGTTTCAGCAACCTAACATTGTAAGAAAATGCATGTCACAAATCAGCAATGAAAAATTAAAATAAAAAAATAAAAAATTATATTAAAAAATCAGATTTAAATTACCTTAAGCAACTCCAACTTGGAGAAGGTCCTGAAGATGGCTTGTGACATATGATGATTAGTCACAAACATTTGGATCTCCTCACCCTCTGCGTAGATTTGCTTGACCCACTCAATTTGTGTACCAATCTTTTGCATTATCAAATTGAGTGAGTGGACTGCACATGGTGTCCAAAAAATGTGACCATATCTAGCCTCCACTATAGCCCCAGCTGCCCTACAGTTTTTAGCATTATCTGTTATGACTTGGACAACGTTTTCAGGCCCCACCATTTCAATGGATTCTATGAGGATATTGGCAATAAAACTTGCATCTTTTATTTTCCCTTCACAATCAACTGCCTTCAAAAACATCGCCCCTTTAGGGGATACTGCTATAACATTGATCAATGGTCTATTTTTGCAATCCTTCCATCCATCAGAAATGATGGACACACCTGTTTCGACCCATGTATCCTTGATTCCTCTCAATGCTACATCTACTGAAGATTTCTCCTTTGCCAATAAGGTGGTCCGCACCTTTTCATACCCAGGACTAACATAATCAGGAGTTGTCTTAGAAATGGCTTTCACCATTTCCTGCCAATAAGGTGATCTAACAAGGTTGAAAGGAAGCCCATTGCCATAAATGCAACGTGCAATGCTCTCATCTGCCAACTCCCTTGCTTAATTTTTGAAGGCTCTATCCAATGGGCCTCTTTTTCGTGTCACCAAAATATTTTCTCCTTCAGAAGATTGTGCCATTTCCATGAAAGGATGTGGGCCAGCCGGTTCTGATAAGCCACTAAGTCTTTGCGAGCTTTTGCTTTTATTTTTACCTTTCTTCATAAGAGGATGGTCTGTAGCCTTTGGTGTTTTGAATGCATTGTCAGCATCCTCTTGTTCTTTAATATAACCCATTATTTGATTCTTTGTCAACCCTTTTTTATCTGGCCCAAGGCAAGGTTTTATTCCTTGATTACCAATAGCACATAAATGGGCTTTCACTCGAAAGTACGAGCTCCTATATGTAGTTCCACATTGGCTGCAACGCCAAACATAACCCCCACCACCGGGAAGTTGTTGAATCATTGTCGTATGTCGCCAAAGAGGTGAGCTTGGATCATATTTAAATTGACTCTCTGCACCCATTCCAACTAAAGTAGAACTATCGGCCATTTTGTATGAAGATATAAACCTAAAATAAATAAAAAACAAGTAATTTTTTTTAGAAAAAATGGGCATTATAACCCCTTATTTTGCATAAAATGTTCTTAAAAAATTTCAAACCTTACTAGAAAAAGAAAAAAAAACTTGAAAAATCTTCAAAAAAATTATTGAAAACTAAAAAAAAGAGGATAGATTCACTCACCTTTGATTGCTTGATCTTCTTAGTGCACCTATTCCTCTCTTGTTTCTATCAATTGAACTCCTTCGTAGCTCTTACAATCTCACCTTCGAAAAAAAAGAGAAAACCTGCAAAAATCAACTATTTTAGCTTGGAGGCAAAAAAATGGTGTTTTTGCTCTTTTGAGTTTGCAAAATGAGCCTCATTTGGTCGGCCAAGTCAACATAAGGCAATCTGGGCACTTTTTAGGGTTAGGTTTTTTGTTTTTAAGTTGAGATTTTGCCTTTTTTAAGGCTGTATGGCGTGGGTCCTCCCGGGTCCTCCTGGGTTCTCCCCGGGTTCTGCCAGGGTCCTTCATTTTGAACCCGGGTTCTCTGTGGGTCCTTCACAGAAGGACCCACAGAGAACCCGGGCTCAAAATGAAGGACCCAGAAAGACCCAGGGGAGAACCGAACCCAAACTTGAACCCACACGTATTTTGGCAGGTTCGGGGGGCTAAACCAAGGGAACCGGTAACATAGGTTTTAAATGAAATTGCTAAATGATCTTAAAAGCCCGATTTTGCAAAAAGAACTTGCGTTGGTTTCTTAAAACCCCGATTTCAGTTTTTAATGTCATTTTTAGTTGCAAAGAACTCTAAAAAGTCCAATGCCATTTCTGATTCGAGCTATTTGAGTCCTATTCAGTTTGTCTTCCCTGTTTCAAGGAGATTTAATCGATCTTGAAGCTTGAAGATCGGATTTTTATCAGTAAATAGCCAACTCTTTTTCATTTTCTGAACCGCGCCTAGGGTTTCTCCACCGTTATTCTTATTTACAAACTTATTTTCAAGTATGTTATTCGTTTATTTGTTTCTTTCAAAACGTTTTCTGTTACTTATCATTTTGTATTAATCGTGATCTTCATTTATGCATTTCACTTTTTCCCAACGTCTTTTATTGGAAACGTGTTTTCATTATCATTCAACTCGCCTTCACACAGAACGCATTTCTTTACTCATCTATAACGCCTTTATTAAAACGCGTTTTCTTCTTGCCTCCATTATAGAAATCGTTTGTATATATATTTTAATTTTTATTTGCCTTCTATGAAAACGTATTTTCTATTTATCATATGCCCTTCATTCCATACGTTTCATTTTCCTTTCAAGTTTTAGCGCGTTTTTCTCTTATTTGAAAACGTTTTTCTTTGCATTCCATATACCTCCATTCTTAAAACTCTATACTAAACACATTTTCCACTCTTAAAATGCCTCATACACTGAAACACATTTTTCATCATTTCACTTTCCCGTCATCCGTATTTCTCACTTCATTCCGTTTCCATTCATTCACCAATCCGCTTTTTACATTTTACATTCATCCACCTCAAATCCTCCATTGTCATTTTCCATAAAAAAAAATATTTCACTTTGAGTCATATTTCGGGTTTTGAGAACAAAATAAGCAAGTTGGGATTTACAACTAGAATTACAATTTTATAAAATTGCAAAATTGTAAAATTGTCAAATGTCCAAAAAATCCCGACTGCCTTTTGTAGAATTGTTGAAGTCATTTAAAAACCCGAAATGGTTAAAAAAGCTCAAAAGTTGAACTTTTTTAGACATGACTCCAAATCCAAGCCAAAAATTTCTTTATCTTGCTGTTTCAAGAAGACAAAACGTTGTTTTTGATTGCAATCACTCCATCAAGACCTGAATTCGTCTTCACCATTCACTTTCCATCATTTTTCTAAAGACGATTTCATTGTCCTAGGGTTTGAGTTTCACCATGTCCACTCATGTTGATGTTGATGATGTTCTGACCTTATGGGGTTTTCACTGCAGCCTTGCAGATTCCTGTTCAATGACAGATGAACTAGCTTCTCCAGTAAATAAAAAGATGACATACAAATTTGATAAGTATCAGAATGAGATTTCCCCGTCTCACGTGGTTTCGAATATTGACGAAATCAAGGACACAGAAATTGGACATGTTGACATGTCTGAATTTCTCAAGAGGGCTGAGAAATCTACTTCTCATGACATGCAGTTATTGCTAAGAAGTCATATTCATCTGGTATCTTCTTTTCCTGTTGTTGCTCTTGAACCTGAATTTGTTCTTGCATGTGCATCCCGTTTTGATAATAAATCAAGAACCATCAAGGATGATGACGGCAACGTGGTTATTAGACTTGATGTTGAGACAATCAACAGAATTTTCAGAGTTCCTGATGCTACTACATATTCAAAAATCACATTGAAGAGTGCTCACAAATATTATGAGCAGAAAAAGAATACAAAATTTCCAACCAACAGTTTTTGGCGACTCCGCTGGGGATACGAACGCATTTGAAAGTCTCTCGCTATCTTTTGAAGTCCAATATTCTTAATCTGTTTACTTGGTTTTTGTTTAGCTTTTACACTGGAAGGAATCCGTTATTACGTTCGTCGTAAGAAAGGTCAAAGTTCTCAACCAGTATCTCCAGGTGAACAAGCTAAGTTTGAGTTGCTCACTAGTATATCCTCTCTTTCACGAACTACTAGTTTCCCTCCATCCAAGAAGAAAAAGCCTATTCCAAGTGAACTTTCGCCTTTCTTTTTAAAGCCATTAAAATCTTCCATTTCTATTATGGCTGCTGCTGCTGCTGCTCCTGTTGCTCTTCCTGGTCCTTGGGGTGCAGCTTTTGGTCCTTTGAATTTAACGCCACCTCTTCATGCACTTCCATAAGGTTCACGGAAGAATCTCCCTAAATTTTATGGAGATGGTAAACAACATCCTGATGAACATGTCAAGTCTTTCTTTATGGCATGTGGAGTTCTTGGGGTTGAACATGAAGATGTTGCTGTTCGCCTTTTTGTTGAAACTCTCCAAGGTATTGCAGCAGATTGGTTCTATAATCTAGTAGCTGGTGTAATTACAAATTGGGAAACTCTCAAGACTAAGTTTGAAGAACGTTTCAAACCTGCTAAAGATGAACACGCTTTGTTGGCTCAGCTGACCCAAATGAAGAAAGATACACATGAAGGCATGCGAGAATTTATTGCTAAGTTCAATAAATTAGCAAATAGAATTCCTATCACTTCTCAGCCTACTCCTGCAAATCTCAAGTGTTTTTTCATCAATACTCAGCTGCCTGAAGTGAGTTTCTTGTTGAGAAGAGCTGTTCCTACAGATTTGACTCATGCTCAAGCTCTTGCCACGGAGATTGAAGACGATTTGATCTTGGCTGGTAAAATCCGAAAGGATTCTAATCGGTTCAAAGGAAATTCTTCTTCTGAAATTTTTGTTGCTGGTTCTATTGATCCTATGGTACAGAAGTTGGCTAATGAACTTCTCGCCTTAAAGAAGAAAGTTTCACAAGCTTCGTATGCTGCTCCGTACAAGGATATACCTAGAAGGGCATATCCAAATTCTGCTTCCAACTATGCTGCCAAAAATCAGGCTAAATTGCCTCCTCCTCCCGAGAGGCTTGCACTTGAAGCTCCCCCAAAGAATGCAGCTATTGGTTACTATGAAATAGATCGAGAAGAACTTTCTTCTAATGATTTTCAAGCAGAAGATGAAGTTGTCTTTAATCAAGAAGATGAAGAGGCAGCTGGCGACTCCACTATACGATATATGCACTATGATGATTCAGCAGAAACTGAAAATACTGAGAGTCAAGCATATGCTGTTATGACACGATCCCAAACTCAGTTGGCTCAAAAAGATGAAGAAGCAAAGGTGAAAAACAACGTTCAGTTGCCGGTGACCATTGCTAAGAAGGGGACGCCATTGCCCACTTTGACCAAGGATTCTTCCAAAAATCAAGTAAGCAATTCTCCCACTGTTCTTTCTAGTGAGCCTAAGACCAATATACCAAATCCTAAAGTATTGGCTGAAAATACATCATCTATGTCTAGCAAATTCTTTTCAAGCTTTCGATATCATTGACCATGCTAGGAAGACTAAGATCCAAATGTCTGAAGTTGAGTATCTTCAAGCCAATCCTGACCAGTTTGAGAGATTGGTTAAATTTGTAAAAAGTAATGAAACTCGTCCTGTTTCAAATATCCCTATTGTCCAAGAACCCAAGAATCTACCCAATAATTTGGTTATCATTCCATCCTCAATACCAGGAAAGATAGATCCTTTCTATATTTCCTTGCTTATTAATGGTTTCAAATTAAGTAACTGTATTATAGATTCTGGTGCTTCGGATAATGTCATGCCAATCAAGGTAGCTGATTGCCTTGGATTAACTCTTACCAAAACTTTTGGCAATTGTTATTCTATGGATAACAAACAAGTACCTCTTGTCGGGCAAATCAAAGATGCACAATTTTCCTTTGCAGTTTTTCCTAAGAAAAAGATAAAGATGACTGTCCTTGTCGCAGACGTTCCAGCTTCTTATGGGATGCTACTTGGACGTAACTTCTGTAAAGATGTAGGAGGCGAGCTCAACATGGACATGACAGAAGCCAAAATTCCTATTAAGGGCGTTGTGCAGAAGCTTGTTCCTGAAAGGGAAACCAAGTATACAGTGGTGAAATCTGATGACCCTCATGCTCAGATTCTATTTGAATCAGCTGGTTTCGGGAACTACTATCTCCATATTGATGAGGTCTCTGAATTTGCTGAAGATTGGTGTTCTGCTGATTCTTCAACTCTTTCAGCAAATGAAGGGAGTTCTAATAATGGAGAGTATTTAATACTAGCTGAAAACTCCCTTGATCATATGGTGGAAGATGCTGAATCTTCTACTACAGAAAAGGATATTCAGCTTCTTCCTCAAGATGAAGAAAATCAGTCTTCTCCCATGGAAGAGGAGAGCACTCTTTCTTCTACTTTAGAAGAAGGAGAGTCCAGCAACCTTTATATTGATGATTGCTCTAAAGACGTTTGGATTCTAGAGTTTGACGGCAGTTGTGCTACTAATGGATCTGGAGCTGGTGTGGTTCTGATTTCTCCGAAAGGTCAGATCTTTCCATATTCTTTTAAGTTGCATTTTGCAAACACTAATAACACAGCAGAGTATGAAGCTCTCTTGTTAGGCATGAGCGTTGCGCTCCAAAGAGGAATTAAAAACCTGCATGCTCAAGGAGATGCAGAGTTGGTAGTATGTCAAGTAAGGAATATCTATCAGACAAAGAATGATAGACTACGACATTACCGTAACTTGGTATGGGAAAATATCCAAGACTTTGATGCTTTCAGCATCTCAGTTGTCCCAAGAGAATTCAATGACAGAGCTGATTCTCTTGCTGTTTCAGCTACTCTCCTCATTCCTCATCTTGATTTTAATCAAGATAAATATATTGTTGAAATAATCTGCAGACCTAGTGTTCTAGATAATTGGGACCATTGGCAAATTTTCAATGATGATAAACAGATTATTAACTTTTTACAAGTTGATGACGGTTTTAATAATCTGTATTTTGAAGGAAGCAGTTCTTCCCCTTCCTCAGATTCTATGTCAGATACTTGGGCTGAATCAGATGGGGAAATTTTGCAGTTAAAAGGGAATAAAATTCCCAAAGGACCGGTATCTCTGGAAAAGCTTTTTGACAAGCATGATCGATATATCAAAAAGCAGCAACAAGTGAATTCAGATTCTCATACAGGGTATGACAAGTACAACATTGGGTTTGAAGATGATCCCAAAATGGTTAACATTGGTAATAGTTGCACCCCAGAGGAAAGAAATCAGATTATTCAATTGTTACAGCAGTACAGTGATGTACTAGCTTATTCCTACGATGATCTGAAATCCTTTCAGTTAGGAGAAGTTCAGCATCAAATCCCTTTGAAAAGTGACGCAGCTCCCTTTAGACAAAAGCAGCGTCAGTACAATCCTAAAATTTCTGGCACTATCTATTCAGAAATTCAGAAGATGCTAGACGCACAAATTATTTTTCCCATTCATCATTCAACTTGGGTAGCCAATATAGTTCCAGTACGCAAGAAGAATGGAGAGATTCGCATTTGTGTGGATTTTCGGAACCTCAATCAGCAGTCACTGAAGGATAATTATCCTTTGCCTATAATGGATCAAGTGCTACAGACAGTAACGGGTGCTCAGATGATGTCTATGCTGGACGGATTTTCAGGTTACAACCAGATTGAGGTAAGTGAAGCAGACAGACATAAAACTGTTTTTACTACTCCATGGGGTACTTTTGCATATCGTAGAATGCCTTTTGGATTAATTAATGCAGGGGCAACCTTTCAAAGAGCGATGGATTCAGCTTTCCGTGGTATCCTAGGAAGGTATATTGTGGTGTATTTGGATGATCTCACCATCTTCTCAAAAGATCGTGAGAATCATTTATTTCATTTACAAGATGTGCTGGAGAGATGTCGGAAACACGGTGTTTCTCTTAATCCCAAAAAGTCTATCTTTGGGGTAACTGAGGGCAAACTTCTGGGACATGTTGTATCAAACGAAGGGATCAAAATTGATCCAAAGAGGGTAAAATCTATTCAGAATCGCCCTTTGCCATCTAGTAAGACAGTTGTCCATTCTTTCTTTGGGAAAGTGAATTTCTTGAGGAGATTCGTCCCAGATTTTGCTGAGAAAACACGTCATATTGTTGATATGATGAAAGGGAAAGCTGCTTTTCGTTGGAATGATGAAGGTAAAGCTGCTTTTGCTGAAATCAAAGATGCAATTGCTCGTGCCCCAGTGCTGGTTAGCCCAGATTACACTAAAGATTTTATTATGTACATTTATGCTTCAGAGCATACCATGTCTGCTATTCTGATGCAGCAAAATTCAGAAGGGATTGAGTCTCCCATTGCCTTCATGAGTTGTCCGTTAAAACTTCATGAGCTCAAATATTCTACAATTGAGAAGAACGCTTTTGCTGTAGTGAAGGCAGTTAAGTATTTCAGGTTTTATATTCTCAATTGTCATACAGTAGTTTTAGTTCCAGACACAGCTATCAAATCTATTTTGACACAGCAGGATTTTGGTACAAAAAGAGGAAATTGGGTGGCAAAAATTCAAGAGTATGACTTAGAAATCAAACCTACCAATCTTGTTCGTGGAAAAGGTCTATGTCAGCTGATCGCTGAGAGCCGTTAAGAAGAAAGTGAAGAGGAGGTTTATGAAGACCTTCCTAAAGTGTTGTTTGTCAGCACTACTGATGAGTGGTATTCAAACATCGCCTATTTTCTAACTTACGGTGAATGTCCATCTCATCTCTCTTTCAAAGAAAAGAGAAATTTAAAACTTAAGGCTGCAAATTACATTCTTTGGGATAGTGGTTTATACAAAAGGACTCTTGATGGTAACTTTCAGCGTTGTGTTGATAAGGCGCAGCAAGACAGGTTGCTTGAATCTTTCCACAATTTAGCATGTGGCGGCCATTTTTCTCCATCAGTAACTGCTCACAAAATCTTGAGAGCTAGGTATTATTGGCCGACGCTTTTTCAAGACACATATAAATGGGTACGTAAATGTACACAATGCCAGCAATTTGTTGGCAAACAAAAAATGATGGCACAGCCGTTAAAACCAATTGTGATAGAAGAGCCTTTCAGACAGTGGGGAATTGATTTCATTGGCGTCATTAATCCTCATTCAAGTGCTGGGCATACCTTTGTTCTCGCTGCAACAGACTATTTTACCATGTGGGTAGAGGCTATTCCTGTAAAACATGCTACTTCTGAGATAGTGTGTAGATTTTTGAAAGAAAACATCATATCAAGATTTGGTGTTCCATATAAAGTAGTGACAGATAATGCATCTTCATTCTCTTCTTATGAAGTAACCCAGTTCTGTTTTGATTATAGTATTATATTGGCTCACTCATCAGATTATTACCCTCAAGGTAATGGTCAAGCAGAATCAAGTAACAAAAATCTGATCACTATCATCCAAAAGCTTGTGGATGAGAACCAAAGATCATGGCATAAAACGTTGTATGATGCTTTGTGGGCTAATCGTATTACACCCAAGAGACCCATCGGCATGTCTCCATTTCAGTTGCTCTATGGAGTAAATGCAGAAATTCCTATTACATTGGAACTTCCAGCTCTCAAGTTGATTAAGGCCGTAGAAGATGCTACATTTGAAAGTTCTCTAGATAAACGGATAATGTTTCTCTCACAGTTAGAGGAACAAAGATCACAAGTGGTGGATCCTATTAATGACCATCAGAAACAAGTTAAAGCTCTCTTCGACAAAAAAGCAAAGCAGAAGGTTTTCCAAGTTGGAGATCATGTCTTGCTTTGGGATAAGAGGAGGGAACCTAAAGGAATGCATGGGAAATTTGATTCTCTATGGCGTGGCCCTTTTGTAATTCATCAAGTGATCGGCGAAAACAACTTTCTACTGGCATATCAAGATGGCACTCCGTTCGCACTGCCTTACAATGGGCAGCATCTAAAACACTACTTTCAGTAGAGTTTTAGATTAATTTCTGTACATAAGGTCTGAGTCTTTTAGTTTTTTTTTTAATCTTTTAAATTTTTAGTCTTTTTGATCTTTTAGGTCCTTTCTTTACGTTTTATTTGATGACTCCGTAGCCCAATGAATCCTAAGACACTTGCAGATTCTGGATTCTACTACCTTCGCTTGTTTTACAATCGAAAGCAGTTCCCCAGTCGGAGCCAACTGTTATCCTGAATTTTTGACTAATTTTAAAATTTGGATAACCACTCAAAATTTTCATAAAATTTGAAGATTTTCTTCTCTAAGGCACACATTACGAGGTGCAAAGAGTGGTAAATCTCAGTTTTAGGTTTATAAACCTTTGGGCTACTCTTTTTCTCTCTTTCTTTTCCGTTTTTATCAATTTCTGAGTCCTTTTCCTTGTCTTTTTGGTCAAAATCGGGTTTTAGGAGCAACTCAGCAAGTAGGGAAATTTTGGCTTAAGAACAAAATTGCTAAAGCTCTAAAAAATTCCGAAATTGCTTAAGTGAGTCAAAAAGTCCGAATTTATAAAGAGTGCTCATTTTTGGCAAAAAGTAAAATTGTTATATGAGTCAAAAACCCCGATTTTGCAAAATCACTTGCAAAAGCTTCAAAAAGGTCCGAATTTGTTTTAAATGAAATTGCCAAATGATCTTAAAAGCCCAATTTTGCAAAAAGAACTTGCGTTGGTTTCTTAAAACCCTGATTTCAGTTTTTAATGTCATTTTTAGTTGCAAAGAACTCTAAAAAGTCCGATGCCATTTCTGATTCGAGCTATTTGAGTCCTATTCAGTTTGTCTTCCCTGTTTCAAGGAGATTTTATCGATCTTGAAGCTTGAAGATCGGATTTTTATCAGTAAATAGCCAACTCTTTTTCATTTTCTGAACCGCGCCTAGGGTTTCTCCACCGTTATTCTTATTTACAAACTTATTTTCAGGTATGTTATTTGTTTATTTGTTTCTTTCAAAACGTTTTCTGTTACTTATCATTTTGTATTAATCGTGATCTTCATTTATGCATTTCACTTTTTCCCAACATCTTTTATTGGAAACGTGTTTTCATTATCATTCAACTCGCCTTCACATAGAACGCATTTCTTTACTCATCTATAACGCCTTTATTAAAACGCGTTTTCTTCTTGCCTCCATTATAGAAATCGTTTGTATATATATTTTTATTTTTATTCGCCTTCTATGAAAACGTATTTTCTATTTATCATATGCCCTTCATTCCATAGTTTCATTTTCCTTTCAAGTTTTAGCGCGTTTTTCTCTTATTTGAAAACATTTTTCTTTGCATTCCATATACCTCCATTCTTAAAACTCTATACTATACGCATTTTCCACTCTTAAAATGCCTCATACACTGAAACACATTTTTCATCATTTCACTTTCCTGTCATCCGTATTTCTCACTTCATTCCGTTTCCATTCATTCACCAATCCGCTTTTTACATTTTACATTCATCAACCTCAAATCCTCCATTGTCATTTTCCATAAAAAAAAATATTTCACTTTGAGTCATATTTCGGGTTTTGAGAACAAAATAAGCAAGTCGGGATTTACAACTAGAATTACAATTTTATAAAATTGCAAAATTGTAAAATTGTCAAATGTCCAAAAAATCCCAATTGCCTTTTGTAGAATTGTTGAAGTCATTTAAAAACCCGAAATGGTTAAAAAAGCTCAAAAGTTGAACTTTTTTAGACATGACTCCAAATCCAAGCCAAAAATTTATTTGTCTTGCTGTTTCAAGAAGACAAAACGTTGTTTTTGATTGCAATCACTCCATCAAGACCTGAATTCGTCTTCACCGTTCACTTTCCATCATTTTTCTAATTGTCTTAGGGTTTGAGTTTCACCATGTCTACTCACGTTGATGTTGATGATGTTCTGACCTTATGGGGTTTTCATCGCAGCCTTGCAGATTCCTGTTCAATGACAGATGGACCAGCTTCTCCAGTAAATAAAAAGATGAAATACAAATTTGATAAGAATCAGAATGAGATTTCCCCGTCTCACGTGGTTTCGAATATTGACGAAATCAAGGACAAAAAAATTGGACATGTTGACATGTCTGAATTTCTCAAGAGGGCTGAGAAATCTACTTCTCATGACATGCAGTTATTGCTGAGAAGTCATATTCATCTGGTATCTTCTTTTCCTATTGCTGCTCTTGAACCTGAATTTGTTCTTGCATGTGCATCCCATTTTGACAGTAAATCAAGAACCATCAAGGATGATGACGGCAACGTGGTTATTAGACTTGATGCTGAGACAATCAACAGAATTTTCAGAGTTCCTGATGCTACTACATATTCAGAAATCACATTGAAGAGTGCTCACAAATATTATGAGCAGAAAAAGAATACGAAATTTCCAACCAACACTGCTCCTGAATCTGCTGAATAGTCCGAATATGTTGCCTACTAGACAAGGTAGTAGGCATTGGAATTGCCATGTCATCTGGAACACCCCAAAGCTTGTTGAACTTAATTCTGTATTTCAAATTTTTAGCTTTCTTCAAAAAATCACATGCTCCCACACCCTTTCCTAGCCAAAGGAGGAAGTGTACATTAACTCTGGTGATGCTCCCAAACCAATCATCACCACAAATGTTGCATTTCCATTTCCTCGTACCACCAGTTGATGACGTTGGGGCTGTTATTCTTGTTGCAAACTGTTTGAGAGGAGATTTGGGATCATAAGGACCCCTAGCCCACTTTGCCAAAAGCTGGGAAGGGCAATCAATAGAAACTGGTGCACTAGCTATGGAACTACTTTGCCCTTCTAGATTTGACCCATGCTCACCCCCCTCATTGTGCTCATCCTCATGCTCAGGTTCATATTCTGATTGGCTTGCACTATGAGAATCAATTTCCATTTCATCCTCACTCATTTCATGACTATGGGAGCTCATTTTGACACTGCATTTCACAAAATGAAAAAAAAAATCAATAAACACATAGTTTCAGCCTATTCCCTACTTTAAAATTAAAAAAATAAAACTCTATTATTTAAATTTTTCAACAAATTTTAAATTGCAAAACAAAATCTAAGATTCTAAATTAATTTAGAAAATGGAACAACAAGAAATGAAATAAGAAGAATTAAAAAATGAAAAAACATTGAAAATCAGAAAATAAAACAAAAAATCAGTTAAAAACCCTACCTTTTGCTTGAAAAATCTCTTCAACAAGGTGAAGAATCTTCCTCCTCTTCTTCTTCTTGCTCCTTGACACTCCTTTTTCACTTGCAATCACTCCTTTCACTACTCCAATCACTCTTTCCTCAGCCTTCACTCTTCTTCTTGTTGTAGCAAACAAGTAGAAATGCAAATGTGAATAAAAATGAAGATTGAAGGGCCTTTTGAAGGCATGTAAGAGTTTTGATGGGCCCCACATGCCCTTAGGATTCGAATAGAACCAATATAATATAAATAATATATTTTAAATTTTTGTTTTAAACGACTTTTTGGCTGTCCGCCGCGGGAGATGCCTAGGCGTCCCCGAGACGCTCGAGGGACGCCCAGGCGTCTCCCTCGGCATCTCGGAGACGCCAGGACATTTCCGCGTCTCCGGCGGCGAGCCAAAAAACAGTGGCGCCGCCGAAGACGTGGGAACGTCGTCCCCACGTCTCCAGGACGTCCTCGTTCCAGAGACGCTAGGGCCTAAGGGGGGGGACGCATCCCCGGGGTTCACTGTGTGGGAAGCTCAAATTGAAGAGAGAAAAAGGGGAGTTCCAAGTAGAGTTTCTCATACTCACTTGTACGCTATCAAAAAAGGCTTTGTAAATGATGAAATCAGATTACTTGCAATTGTTGATGGACAGGGACCTTGCATTTAAGTATGCTAAAAACAAGGAAAAAGAGGCTGATGACCTTTGTTTGCAGTTAAGTATGTCTCATTTTTCATTATACAAAGCAGAAAATTCTATTTCTATCGCAGCCACATCCAAGGATCAAGAAAGTGAAACAAGGAAAATGGAGATCAAACAAATTGTTGAAGGGATTGATGAACTGCATGAGAATGAAATATTGCATAATGGTTTCAACATTCCCTACATTAGAGAGGTTCGGTATGCTGACAAAGATTGCAAACCGCATCAAAAATTTGAATTCTTGAATTTTGAGGATCAATCTTCACACACAGGTTCAGATTGCAGCCATGATATAGCAGATATAACAAGTGATGAAGACAGTTTTCAGCTTGATACATTTCATGTATCAGCAATTAATGAAAGGCAACCAATGTGGGAAGACGGTATGCATGAGATCTATGAAGACATTGATGGAAGGTATGCACTAGATGCTAATTCTATGATTGTGAACATAAGCTCATTGTCTCTATGTGATTTTGTTTATCATGAGATGGGGGATAAGAATTTTAAGTTTGACATCGGTAAAGGGTCTCAATTTAGCAGAAGCTTCAGTTAATTGGCACCGCTGATAGGAATTTAGCGGAAGCTTCAGTTAATTGACACCGCTGAGAGAAATGTGAACACTTTGAGTTCCCACATATTCTTCAATCTTCCACAAATCATAATGGCACCATAAATTATTAATTCGGCAGATAATATTATAAAGGAGCATTGATTACAAGGAGCAAGCTGACATTCACAAATAAACGACTCTTGGCATTCTTGAGGTATTCTTTCTAGAAAGATTAAGGAATGACAGATGATTTAATTCCTCTGGCACTTGAACATGGTTTTGTTTGCTTATAGCAATGGTTGATGGCAGTATAGAGATGATTCTAAATCAATAAATCAAATTCCCTGAAGCTTGATAATGTTTCTTGTCTGTCTATCTACCAATCGACTCTTATTTTACAAATTCCGACTCCCAAAATTATTTGCAACTCACATATCCTAGCAGCTTCGCAGTCTCTTGGGAATGACTCCTATGCCGGCAATATGTCGAAAACTCCAACTTCCAGAATTATAACTTTTGCAAATATAGTGGTGGCACAAAGACTCAGATTGCCAACCCGAATTCCCTCTCAATATTCAATAACCAATCTTTTCAATGCATTAGATGTACTCGCCTTCCTTATCGCAATCTTCATGTCTCCAACGCATGGAACAGTGAATTGAAACATTCAACATTCCTGTCACAAACTATGATATCTTGATATTATCGCATTCCTCTTTAGTTTTCCATTAAGCAATAATACCATAACCACAAATACACCACTGTAAATTAAAGCCAATAAATTTGACTTCAGACTCTGTCCAACTTGAACATTAACGTTCCCAGAATTAATTCTCCATCATATTAATTCCCGTCCAAACATTGAAACAAACTTACTATCGCCCAGGATGCATATCTCAACATTGAAGGCAATATACTGTCGCCTAGGATGCATATCTCAACACCGTAGGCAAAATATCCTATGGAGATTTCATCTCCACAGAATCCATGATGAACCTATGTTCAAACAAAAATCAATTCTTTGAAAATCCAAATTCCCACCTAGCCCAATTTGCTCCACAAATAATCTTTTATAACTTTGGCCTTGACCTTTGGCTTCCCCTTGCCAGATTGTTCAAATTTCTTGTCTTTTAATTTCCAAACTGTGACTTAGTTTTGAATCTGCATTTAATAAGTCACTAAAATATAATATTATTTAATTAATAATATTTCCTTTTGAATTAACATTTGGAGGAAAGTATTAAATAATTAAAATAATATTATATTTCTCCATGCAATAAAAAAATGGGACATTACAATAATAGAGACTCTAGAACTGAGAGAAAGTTTGACATTATGTTGGACATGATGTCTCGGTTGCTTGCTAAAATGGATCAACAAGTAACTCCGACACAACACCATGATGGTGAAAACAGTGACTCTAACACCAACCCAAGAGGGAGAACTATTGGGCAACATGTCACAAATACTAGAGGACCAGCCTTTAGATCTCTTTTTCCTGTCTTTACTCAAAGAGAGGAACCACAAGCTGAGGCCAAAGTACCTATGGCAGATGAAGTAAGACAAAGCTACATGGAATATGCTTCTCTACTTGTTGAAATCAAAGAGCATTTGACCTTTTATCAATACATGAACCAAAGGAAAAGAAGAGGAGGTAGAAGAACTGATAATCGTGCTCCTATGGGTCCTAGAATGGATTATCAACAAGCTCTTGGAAAGATGACTTTGGCTCATTATGATAGAAGTGATAAGTGTTCAACAAGATTGCAAGTCCAGAAGCTAGATAACTACCTTTCACTAAGACCAATGCCTGAAGAAGATGCCATCAAGTTTGCTACCTTGCACTTGGATGGAGCTGCCCATAAGTGGTGGTATTGGTTTGGTCACTCTTGGCCATAACCTTATTCACACATATGAAGAGTTTCACCAATAGGCTGATTGAGAGGTTTGATACTAAGGATCCTGAAATGAAGTTTCGTGAGCTTGCACAGCTGAAACAGCATGGTTCATTGGACTCATACATTGCAAATTTTTAGAGGCTTTCCGTGATGGTGCCCAACATCATTGAAAGGAGGTTTGTTGTTTTGTTTTCTAAAGGTTTAATGGAACCCTTGAAGGGGTGGGTTAAAGCATTTGATCCACCAAGCCTTGATGAAGCTATCAAGAAAGCAAGAAGTATGGAATTGGCTACTCCTAGGCCTAAATTTCAGTCCAAGCCCTTTGCACATAAGAAAGATAAGAAGCACTCTTCAAGTCAGCACAAAAAGTTCTAAGTTGGATGATGAGCTTCGTGAGAAGCTTAGAAAGGACAGTAAATGTTATACATGTAAAGAACCATGGACTAAAGGCCATAGATGTTACGGAAAAGGTCATTCTAACCACATGGAGGCCTATTCTAATTATGGATTAGAATTTGATTATTCAAAACAGCAGTCTGATTTTACAGACAGCGATGAAGAAAAAGGCCCAAAAGAGTCCGATAAAGAGCAAGAAGGTGGGGAACATTTGCCCAACTATCTAGTTTTCAAAAGAACGAATCTTTCAAGGTTCATGGAGTGCTTGGAGGGCAACGTATCGTTGCTCTGATTGACACGGGAGAAACTAATAATTTCATAGACAAAGGTTTGGTTGCAAAGAGAGGGCTCAAGACGGAAGAGTTTGAATGTTTCAAAGTAATGGTAGCTGATGGTTTTGCTATATCTTGCAACCAAAAAATCTCTAACATGTCTATGCAATTGGGTAACTTTGAAGTCAAAGACGACTTCTATGTTGTTGGCATTGGAGATGCTGATGCAGTGCTTGGTATTCAGTGTCTGCGATCTCTTGCAGAGATCACTTTAAATCTGCAAACAATGGAGTTGAAGTTTCAATCAGATGGAAAGAAGGTGATGCTAAGAGGAATGTCAAATGGAGGCCCACGAATTGTGTCTTTCAAAATAATGGAAAGGCTGATTCGTCATGATCAAGTTGAATGGGCAATAGAGTGTATGATCTTGCCATCTGATCTAGTTGAAGATAAGAGGCATTACCACCCTGCTATTCAGTCATTGATCACCAAGAAGAGTAAGGTATTTGGTAGCATACCTCTTGGGAGACTTGTTGTGACCTTTCCACACATCACCCCATTCAAACGGGGACCCCCTAAATTTTGCTCCATTATGGTCTTTTGGCTTTGGTCTTGTCTCTCTCTCTCTCTCTCTTTTTGTCTCTTTCAACTGTCTACTTTCTGGGGATGTGCCTGCCATTGAGCTTGAACGTGAAATTTTGGCTAAGTCTGAGAATTAGGGTTTTGAGTCTTCCGGCCAGTTTCAAGTCAAATGGAGTAAGTAAATTGGAATCTGAGCTTCACGTTGCAGTCAGTATGCTCCCAGCAGGTTCCCAGCAAAGTTTCACTGAATTCTGGCAATTTACTACTTTTAGTAAGTACCTAATTTGGGACGTTCTCTCAGCACTACTGAAGTTCTCTCAGACACACTGCATCCAGAACATGTCAAGCTATTTTTTTGCAAATTTTGAGCTGAAACAGAAACTTTCTATTTTTAGCAGGTTCACCTTCAGGAGCAGATTTTAGGGTTTATATGCGAAGTTTTTCAATGCATGTTTGGAGATTATTTCTGGGTTTTCTGAGACCTACGCAATGATATAGCATGCAAAGTGAGATGATGACTTTCAGAACTCAACCTTGGGAGGCTATTTTTAGGGTTTGCATGTTGAAATTTTCTTCGCATGTCTGAACATTCCTTGTGGGTTTTTCGAGGGCTTCGCAATCGTATAACATGCAAACCAGGATCAAGACTTTTTTAGGAGCCGTCTTTAGAGGCTATTTTTAGGGTTTGCATGTAGGGCTTTTCGGTGCATGTCAGGTTATTCCTTATGGGTTTTTCAAGAGCTACACAATGATGTGACATGCAAGCGGAGATGATCACTTTTTAGAGACTTACTATTTTTAGCAGGACCATTCCGATAGCTGCCCAACACATCAGTATCACAAACAGAGCAAAGTGCAACAGAAACGGAGTCAAACGAAGGTCGTTTGATCGACATGCAAGTCAAATTAGGGTTTCCAGCTTCGAGACCCAAAATGAGGGGTAAAATGCTAGAATTTTCCAAAACTAGTGTATCCCATTGCGATCAGTATCTTTCAAGCTATCTACCGGTAAAATTTGAAGGCAATCAAAGCACTTACTATTTATAGTAAGCCACTTCTAAAACTGGCTATAAATAGTAAGTCAGCAGCAGGCGCCAGTGTGAACGGGCAAGTCTACCGATGAGGGTCACACCATCCAAATTTCAAGTCAAACGGAGTTGGGGAAGTCATGAAACTGAGCAGTTACTATAAAGAGTAAAGCACCTTCAGAAACATGCTATAAATAGCAAGTCAGCTCGAGACGGCAGTGTGAACAGATCACCTAGGTCATGAAGATCCAGTGGCGCGAATTCCAGATCAATCCAGGCTTCAGAGGTATAAAAATCAAAGGGCTTACTAAATATAGTAACACATGAGCCAGCAGGCCAAAAAAATTCAAAGTCTGACAAAATCCTACTCACCCTATCAAATGCGCCCAACTTGCTCAATGGTGATGGAGAAAATTGTCTAAGGCGTGTGAATTTCCCCTAGACCCCTCATATGCGCCCATGTCGATGATATTATTTAAAAAAATTCTAAGGCACAAAATTCCACCTCTAGAGGAAAATACGCCCAAGTTGGAGAAGGTGGTGAAATTTGTTAAGACATGAATAAAATTGACAAAGATATGTCAAAAGGCACCAGCTTCATGAGGATGATACAAATTTTCAAAGCCAAAAAAAAAAAATGCCCAGAGGTGATGAATGAGAATAAATCTGATGGCAAAATATTTTTCTAAGGTTAAAATTCAAAAATTAAATGAACCCCTTCGTTCGTAGACCCATGAGTTTGATGCTTTCTGAAGGGAATTTTCTTTTGGGTACTGGATATCTTCGACAAGGAGATGATTTTGAAACTTTTCACACCTTGCCAAGGACTTTAAGATTGAAATTTCACTCGGGCACTTGGTTGATGAATTTTCTAGAGGAAATAAATTATTTCTAAGGCAGATGGGTTGGAAATTTGGCAAAGGCAAAAAGGGGATATCATGTTGGTTGGAAAATTTTCTAAGGCAGAGAGAAATAAAACAACACCCTCTAAATGCGCCTTTAGGATAGAGATAAATTATTTCCAGTCCTAGGTTCTCTCTGAGAGCCTACTTTGTAACATAGTTAGATTAGGTTTTGCTTTCTCATTTGCTTTTCGGTTTGTTCCGTTTTGGTTTTGGTTTGTTGCCCTCTGGGTTTTTGGTTTGGCATTTTCTTCCCTTGAGTTGTTTGCTCAAGTGGTTTTGGTTTGAATGGGCAGAGATTTTAGGGTTTCCCATTGTGAAGGGGGTGATGATGGTTTTATTTTCACAACATGGTTTCTTTCCACCGGACTGTGTGGAAATTTTGAAAAGCCAAGGTTGTTTTCCTCTTGTCATCATCCAGTTTGAGAATAAGCTCGTCTCGGGAGGTCAACCCGTTATTGTGTGTTAACACATGAGTCTAAAGATCTTAAATACCCTACCTATTTCCACTTTGAGTCTCTTGGTTTCTTGGAAAAGGTTATGGCAAGTGAAAATCTTACATCTTGCTTCAGTGCCACTACAATTCTCAAACCCATTGGAGGCTTTATTGCCTGTCAGCCAATTGAGGAATTGACGGAGAATCAAAAGGAAAGAAAAATGTGCTAAAGAGAAATATCAGGAAAGAAAGAAAAAGAGAAAAATGAAAGAAACATTGTACTTTGAATATTGGTTTTGGGAATATACAAGTAACTCCACCGGGGCTATGGACGCCCGGCCGACAGTGGAGTAATATTCGTGAGAATTGTAGCGACAACCTCGTCGGGGCTATGGACGCCTAACTGGCAACAAGGCAATGTCCAGGATGCTTTTGAAGTTAAGATATTTATAACTTGCTGCGGCCGATTCCGGAAGTCAGGATGGTTTAGAGATGGAACAAATACACACACACTCACAGGGTCTTGGATGAAAGTGTTCTGATTCAATATCGGATTCTTCTCCCCTTTTGAGTAAGTGTCCTTTTGTATGATGGTTTGAGGAAGATTAATCAAGGTTCAATTCTTAAAGTGTTTTTCAACACTTTCCCGTGGAGTCGCCAGATGTTGTGACATTTTCACACATCACCCCATTCAAATGGGGACCCCCTAAATTTTGCTCCATTCTAGTCTTTTGGCTTTGGTCTTGTCTCTCTCTCTCTCTTTCTGTCTCTTTCTGCTGTCTATTGCTGGGGATGTGCCTGCCATTGAGCTTGAACATGAAATTTTGGCTAAGTCTGAGAATTAGGGTTTTGAGTCTTCCGGCCAGTTTCAAGTCAAATGGAGTAAGTGAATTGGAATTTGAGCTTCACGTTGCAGTCAGTATGCTCCCAGCAGGTTCCCAACAAAGTTTCACTGAATTCTAACAACTTACTATTTTTAGTAAGTACCTAATTTGTGACGTTCTTTCAACACTACTGAAGTTCTCTCAAACACACTGCATCCAGAACATGTCAAGCTATTTGTCTGCAAATTTTGAGCTAAAACGGACAACTTTCTATTTTTAGTAGGTTCACCTTCAGGAGCAGATTTTAGGGTTTATATGCGAAGTTTTTCAATGCATGTCTGGAGATTATTTTTGGGTTTTCTAAGACCTACGCAGTGATATAACATGCAAAGTGAGATGATGACTTTCAGAACTCAGCCTTGGGAGGCTATTTTTAGGGTTTGCATGTTGAAATTTTCTTTGCATGTTTGAACATTCCTTGTGGGTTTTTCGAGGGCTTCGCAGTGGTATAACATGCAAACCAGGATCAGGACTTTTTCAGAAGCCATCTTCAGAGGCTTTTTGGTGCATGTCAGGTTATTCCTTATGGGTTTTTCAAGAGCTACAGTGATGTGACATGCAAGCGGAGATGATTACTTTTCAGAGACTTACTATTTTTAGCAGGACCATTCCGGCAACTGCCCAACATATCAGTATCACCAACAGAGCAAAGTGCAACAGAAACGGAGTCAAACGGAGGTCGTTTGATCGACATGCAAGTCAAATTAGGGTTTCCAACTTCGGGACCCAAAATGAGGGGTAAAATGCTAGAATTTTCCAAAACCGGTGTATCCCACTGCGATAAGTATCTTTCAAGCTATCCACCGGTAAAATTTGAAGGCAATCGGAGCACTTACTATTTATAGTAAGCCACTTCTAAAACTGGCTATAAATAGTAAGTCAGCAGCAGGCGCCAGTGTGAATGGGCAAGTCTACCGATAAGGCTCACACCATCCAAATTTCAAGTCAAACGAAGTTGGGGAAGTCATGAAACTAAGCAGTTACTATAAATAGTAAAGCACCTTCAGAAACATGCTATAAATAGCAAGTCAGCTCGAGACAGCAGTGTGAACAGATCACCTAGGTCATGAAGATCCAGTGGCGCGAAGTCTAGATCAATCCAGGCTTCAAAGGTATGAAAATCAGAGGGCTTACTAAATATAGTAAGACATGAGCGAGCAGGCCAGAAAAATTCAAAGTCTGACAAAATCTTGCTCACCCTGTCAAATGCGCCCAACTTGCTCAGTGGTGATTGAGAAAATTGTCAAGGCGTGTGTTGGCGTAACAACTAGCACCTCTGGAGTAAGAGTTGGTACGGACAGCTATGCACACTACGCAATGAGTTCTCTTCAAATTAGGAGGGGAAGCTACCTCGTTGTGCTTGACAAAAGTACTTTGAAAAGGAAAGTAAACTAAACTAAATCCTGTCTTTTTGTTTCAGCTGTAGAGGTACAAGGCTTTCTCGAAAACTATATACGTTGCAGCTGAGTATTTTCTAGTTTTGCAGTATTACTAACTACAACTAAACTTAATTACTTTAATTCTATCCAAATTTCAAGAAAAAATGAGCATGAGGAAACGGTTAAAGGTTTGACTATCGACGATAAACGTAAGTATAGATTCTCAACTTGAAGGCAAGGTGGCACATCTATCACCACCCAAACAAGCTTTATTGGTAACAACATCAATAAACATAAACCTAACACGGATTCTCAACTTAGAAGGCAAGGTGGCACGACTCATCACCAATCCTAACAAGATTATTGTCTCACAACAACACATCTATAACCAAGCGCAGATTCTCTACTTGAAGGCAAGGTGGCACAACTATCATCTCAATCTGAACAAGTTTATTGAACACAAAACAGATTTATCTAAACTAAGGAAAGAATTCACCATTATAATTGCATGAAACCCTATGTGGCATAACAATTCATTATAACAGCAAAAACGCATGAACAGATACAAAAAGAGTAATATTGAGCGCAAGGTAGGCACAGCATATATTTCTCTCGTGCAAAAGTTAATTACAAATGAGCAAAAGCTCCTATTTATATACATCAAGGTGTAGGTAACCCTAAAATCACTTTGAGTCAACTACAATCTTGCAATGCATGCAAGATTTATTGCTAAGCCCTAATAAAACAAACTATATAGTTAACTGGAAAACTACCATCAGTTAACCGAAACATCTAATCTAAAAATGGACAATTGTGCAAGCATGCACGTCCTTATTGAAAGCGAAGTTAACCGAAGATCACCATCGGCTTAACGTGAAACCCTAAATGAAACCCAAGTGTGGGAAGCTAAT
>VDFB02199331.1:0-18654 GCA_007258455.2 Sequoia sempervirens | reverse complement strand
GGAGGCCAAGCTCCCCCTCACCCTGTGCTTTCCTCTTGAATCAAGAGGAGGGAGTAACAACTCCCAATTTCTGCTAGAGAAACTCAAATGTCTCCTTATCTCTCTTGATGTAGCATTTGCGTCCAAATTTTTTGAGGTGCCTTACTGATGTCAGTCTTCCTTTCCATAACTCATATGGAGTCTTCTCCATCTTGTGCCTGATCTTCAAAATGTATAATGTTGTCTATGTAGCTTCTCTCCAGTACATATCTGAATTTTTTTCCTGACATAACATAGTTCTTTCCATTTCCTGTATAGTCCAGTCCCTCCTTTCAACAACTCCATTTTACTATGGTGTTTTAGGGACAAAAAATTGCCTTTGAATTCCATACTCTTCACAAAATCTCTCATACTTCTCAACAGTAAATTTTCCACCTCTATCAGATCTTAGGAATTTGATTCTCCTTTCGGTTTCATTCTCCACCATAGCCTTAAATGCTTTGTACTTCTCAAAATATTTTGACTTCTCTTTTAGATATGTAATCCAAGTCATCCTAGGATAATCATCAATCAACATCATGAAATACCTGTCTCCTTATGGACTCTTAGTCCTCATTGGTCCATAAAAATCTGTATGTACCAAATCCAATGGATTTGATGTGGAATACTCCTTAGTTGGATATTTGTTCTTTGTCTGCTTCCCTCCATGACATGGCTTGCAACTGATTGATTGAGGCTTTTTTATTCTTGGCATATCCCAGACCAACCCTTTTGAACTAACCTTGACAATATCCTCAAAATTTATGTGTCCTAACCTTCTGTGCCAAAGCCAACTTTGATCCTTCTGCGCAGTGAGACATCTCTTTCCATTCAACTAACTGAGGTGATAAATATCAGTATCTGTCCTACTTCCTTCCACAATAATCTCATCGGTACTTGATTTTTTGATTTCACAACCATCAACACTGAGGGATAATTGATATTCCTTATCACACATCTGACTAACACTCAAAAAATCATGTTTTAAGCCTTCAACATACAAAACATCATGTGTCTTTTTCTTACCACCATCAAGAATTAAAGTAACCTTACCAGATATTTTAGCAATATAATTGTTTCCAAGGGTAATTGAATCACCTTAAAATTCTTTGAAATTCATAAACTTACTTTTATCTCCAGTCATATGACTAGAGCAACCACTGTCAATGATCCACAAGTTCTTCCTCTCCTTATGATCATGCAATGATGTTTGAGCAATCAAAGACTTCTCAAACTTCTTCTTTTCCAGAACCTTCTTCTAGGATTTCTCCAGAACATCACTCTTTTATTTCTTTAGTAACTAGGAACTCACAAAATTACTTCTGCAATTCCTTGCAATATGTCCAAAGTTGTTGCACTTGAAATAAATAACATTGAAATTGAACAAAGGTGCAAATGCATTATTACTAACAAAATTATTTCTTCTTATTGGAACTCTTCTACAATCCACAACCTTATGTCCATAATCATTACAACTAAAACAATAACCAAAAAAAGAAAAACTTGACCTTATATTATATCCTTGTCCACTAGATCTCCTCCTTTTGTTCTGTACTTGAATAAATCCTACTCCATTGATATTTCCATTCCTTTCATTGCTTGAAGGATGTCCTTTTCTCTCTCGATTTTTTTTGAATCTTTCTTTGCAAAATTCTCTGACTCTGTTCTCCTCTCCCAGTCCTTTTTCAGCTTCGCATTTGTCCATCAATAAACTGATTTTTCCGCGAAACCTTTGGCGACCCAATATGATCTGGTTTAAATACTTTTAATCGGCACTCGGTGGACCATTGATTTTCTTTGTTTCGGTTAACAATCTTTGCCACGCTCTTTGTCTTTGTAACTTTGTCTTCTAATCCTTTAGCTTTTTGTTTGTGCCTTTATCAACAATTTGAATTCTCTAACTTTATTTTTTCTTTTGTTTCATTTCTAATTTAGATTCGGCTGTTTTGATCTTTATCTATAAAATTTATAAGATCTTTCATCATTTTCTCTAAAACTCATTTCAACATCACCATCAACAACTTCAAAATCCATGAATACAACTTTTCCATTTTCATCACTGGATGCATCTTCATCTTCTTTTGTAAAATATTCTTCTTCTTCTTCTTCCTCATTAGTATAAAAAATTCTATGCTTTCTCTATCCTTTTGATCTTCTCTAAAAAAAAATCTTTCCATTCTTTTGTTCAACATTGTTAGTATTCTTATGGGGACACTTAGCCATAAAATGCCCAAATTCTCCACAATTGAAACACTTGAAAGGTAATTTACCTTTATACTTATTGGAACCTCTTTGCAGTTTTTTGACAAAATTTGCTTCTTCTGGATTTGATCCACAATCAAAATCTTGGTCAACATGCTTTAGAGATACTCTAAAAGAAACTTCTTTTCTTATAGAATCTTCACTTTCAAATCTCATCTCAAATGCAATTAATGTTCCATGTAACTCAACCAACTTTAAAGTA
The DNA here is from genome assembly GCA_007258455.2 of Sequoia sempervirens. NCBI lineage: Eukaryota > Viridiplantae > Streptophyta > Pinopsida > Cupressales > Cupressaceae > Sequoia > Sequoia sempervirens. The sequence goes on along the minus strand of VDFB02199331.1, from coordinate 16,172 downwards.
TTCACAACTTTAGCTTCTTCAATAGCAAAAATTTTAGGATCAAACCTTCTAGGTAAGGATTTGAGTACCTTCTTCCAACAATCTTCCCATCCAAGGTTTCACCAAGAGCTCGAATATGATTGACAACTTCATCAACCTGGAGCATGAATGTAGCAATTTTCACATCTTCTTTCATTCTTAGACCTTGAAATTGAGCTCTCTAAGTCTGCAACTTGGATTCTTTGACTTTTTCATCACCTTCATAGATAGTTTCCAACTTTTCCCATATTTCCTTTGTTGTTTTGCAATCCACCACTTTTGAAAACTAAGTGTTATTCAAACCACATAAAAGAGAATTTCTAGCCTTAACATTGATTTCATAAGACCTCTTTCCAATATGATCCCTAGGAGGATTTTAGTGATTTCATAACCTTTTACAATTGAATTCCAAATATCCATTCTTATAGCCATCAAATATGACTCCATCCTAACTTTCCAAAAAGCAAAGTTAGATTCATCAAAAATCGATACTTTATTTCAAGAAGAACTATCCTGTGCCATCCTGGATCTACCTCAAGCTATTAGACTCTTTCAAAGGAACTTAGCTCTAATACCAATTAAAGGGAACACAATCTACTAAGAGGGGGGTTGAATCAGTAGGTCCAAACAATTACAACAATTTCAGAAACTTAAGATTATTGTCAATACTTGTATTCCTACAATCTTTCTTCATCTTGACAATCTTCACATCTAACAACCTTGACACCCTTTGATAACTACTGACAATGACAATGACCTGCTAATGTCAGCTTGACATCAATGATAACTTATGCTCAATAATTCCTTCATGGTAATTTGGAGCAAAATATTTACACGACACAACCATAACACTACATTGAGAAAGATAAAAAAATATTTAGCTTTTTAAGTTGAATAAATTATTGTATGACCTTAATAAATCTCCTTAGATGTGGTAGTATTGAGACCCAAATAAGATCACTGCATCTACTATAAGATGGATGGAAATCACATTCTCATTATTATGTTATACATTATTTTTTAGTAATAGGAAACCTTTGATTTGTGAATTAAAGTCTTAAATTTTAACATAATTTGAGATGGACTTAGGAGTATCTAGATACATCTAAGGGATGGAGATTATAAGGGATAGAGTGAACAATTTTTTTTTGTTTGGACTAGAGTATGTATGTGCTCTTTGTGTTGGAGAGGTTTAACATGTTAGATTCTAAGCCATTGTGTGTTATTGTTTTTGATTATGGGGAACAAAGTTATTTTTTGAATACTGTCTAATTTTTCCTAGTGAGATGGAGGATATGAGCAGAGTATATAGTGCTATTGTAGTCAAGAGTTTGATGTATGCTATGGTTTGCACAAGACTAGACATTGTCCAAGTAGTGGGATTCCTTAACCAATTTATGGCTAATCCTAAATGAATATATTTGGATGCAATGAAGAGGGTCTTCAAGAATTTACAAGGTATTTACGAGTACTCCTTATGATATCATGGTTATCCTATAAGGGGGTAGAAATTCAATTTATATTCATGGATTTATGGACTCGGATGGGGTTGGAGATGTCAATAGTAGAAGATCCAATAATGTATATTTTTTCACTATGTTAAATGGTGAAATCAATTAGATGAGTAAGAAATGGGTTATGGTTTCTTTGTCCACTATAGAAGTAAAGTATATGACAATAACTCATTGTTTTAAGGAAGTCATCTAGCTTTTGAGATTGTGTTTAGATGTTGGGCTTGAGGCATGAGTCATTACAGTTCATTTTGACAATCAAAGAGTAATATCTTTTGGAAAAGAACCTAACATATCATGTGAGTACAAAGAATATGATTCTTCATACCATTTTTTTAGGATATGATAGAGGATAGAAGGGTGATGGAAAATTTTGACACTTTTTAAAATGTAGCAGATGAACTAACAAAGCCAATGAGCATAAAAATTATAATTGTTACTATGAATATATGGGCCTCTCAATCCCTAGTAATTAAATTATGGTGTTGATACTTCATTTTATCATTCAAGGTGTTTATAAAGTGGGAGAATGTTAGAAAGGTTTCTAACCTCGCTCCTAATGTTAAAATTGTAAAAATTGCAATTTTTGGGTTATAAAATAGAAAATTGAATTTCTAGGTTGTAGAGTTGGTTTTTGGCCAAAATAAATATTTTGGGTTGTTTTATGCCACCAAGGGAGGTGCTTGGTGTGTTGGTCTATTCAAATTTTATAATTTTAAAAAATAGGCGCAATTGACCTCTCAGATCAAAAGTTATGACCTTTAGAAGTTTGTATAGGAAATATAAAAATGTGTTGAATACATAAAAGGGTTGTAAGGGGAGTTACACATTGATAATTTATGATGCATGTTATGAAATATCATAATACATCTTCGGTTGGAGATAATGGAACCAACATGGAAATTTGGTGAATGGATTATAGCAAGGTTATGATAGGTGGATGAAATATACTATTTTTAGCCTATGAATTCGTCTAGAGATATGAGAATTGGGTGCCAAATTTTGGGTGGTTTTAGCTCATGGTTTTCTAATTACCATTTGATGGTTTCATGTATTGTATCTCCTATACATTAGGTGCTTGAGATGGAGGTTATGTGTAGATTTTTGTAGATATTTTTAAGTTGTTATAATTCCTTTAGATATCTAGTTGGTGATACTCGTATAAAGGATTTCTCTACAAGTGTATTGTAACTGTGTTGTTTATTGAATAATACATTTTACTGCTTTGGAGTGAGTATTTTCTCCTAAAAGGGATTTCCCCATGTACACCTATGCTATGGTATATTATTTATTTATGTTTATATGTGTTTATTCTTTTTATAATTGTTAAGAGATCAAAATTTTCACAACTCTCATTAGAATTTTAGTGTAGGAAATTTTTACACATACTTTACTTCCTTTCAATATAAAATTGGCTAGGTATTGATACTTTTATTTTATTCACTAGCCATATGTGATTGTATATGTATTTATCTTTCCTAGAAAGTAGTCCCAGGTGTTAGTACATGGCATCCAACATATAATTTTAGTTTAAAGCAATACAAGTCATAGATTAGTAGTTATTAATTGAACCATTCAAACTAAGTGTCAAATTTTGTAGGAAAACAAGAATCTTTATAGTACCACATGTTAAAATCCCACTATTTTTAAACTAAGAAATATATAAAGTTCTCTTTGAAATGCCCAGGAACTTTTAATCTTTGTTGACTTATTGAGTGTTTACCCTCATGAAATGACAAAACATAAATCATACACCTTGAGTTTGGTTGTTTAAATCCTAGCTATTGATAATTTCTCAATCAATTCACATCATTAGATCTTGCTAATGTTAATATATAGAGTGATGGAGTTGAGAATAAATGTGAAACCTTTTATGTAACTGTTGCTCAATTTTCACCTATGGGCTCAATCGAGCAAGATTAATTGTGTTTCAGATGTTCATAAGTGCCAATTGATAACTTTTGTATCGAGGGTTAGGTCATGTGTCTGATGACATTTCACATGGAGCTCATTCGAAGAGTCTGCCTCAATCATTTTGGCACAAAAATCACTAGAGAAGGAAGTCGGCAAGACCTTCCTATTGTCTTGCCGACTAGCAGTGTGTCCTATGTGGTTGAATAAACCAGTCACCAGGACTTTCGGGTCGCCAAGAGTCTTCATGTATCTCTCCGCTTGAAAAGGGTCATGCTGACAAGTGTTCATCGGGGAGCTCTCGGCATAAGGTTATGTCTTCGCCAAAGGGTTTGGCCGACTATTGAAGGGTCTCTCCGAAGTGGAATGCTTTCACCATGAGGTCTTGTCACCCGCTGTGAGGTCTTCCCGACCGGTGATTGTCACACCGACAATTATTCACTAGGCCGTCATCGGGGAGATCGGTTCGTGTTCGGCTTGAGGTCCCGACGACCAAGTAGAGTCTCGCCGAAGGGGGTTTCGCCGTCGGCATAAGGTTTTTCCTTCGGTATGAAGTCCCGACGACTAGCAGGGGGTCTCACCAATAGCGAGCTTTCCGAAGGATTTTGCCTTTGACGTAAGGTCTCACTGACCAAGCGGAGTCTCCCCGACAAGAGGTGAGCTCAGCGAAGGATGGAGAATCGCCGTGATGACGAATTGATGGTGAGATAAGGGAGGGTCACCGATATGTGTTTTCGCTGGCGAGGTCGGCTGGCCGACAACAAGGTCTCACGAAATGAATGTTTATCGATATAACCATTTGATAGGCAAAGGTCTCGGCGACAAAGAAGTGAAGCTGGCGATTGGTGATGTCGAAGTCATCGTCGAGGAGTGGTGCTGTCGAGAGTAATGAGGGTCGACGCAGATGTTTGAGCTCGGGCCGGATCGCCAGCGGGGTGTAAGACTGGAGCCAGAGCAGGTAAAGGTTTGAAGAAAGGTTCTACGTAACGCGAAGGAGGATCATGCGGCGGTTGACTGGTGAAGTTTGGGCATGGTAAAGGTCACACTTAACTGAAAGTCTCCCGACCATGGTAGGCTCGCCGAATGGAGGCATCATCGCCATGAGGTCTCACTGACCAAGGAAGGTCTCCCCGACTGAAGCAATGGGAGCTCGATAAGAGTTCTCGCCGAAGCAAGGTGGTTTCGGTGGGAGGTCTCACCGATCGCCGACAGGAGGAGTTCGATAAGATGTCTTCCCGAAAGGATGGGGTATTGCTGAGATGAAATGGGCTCGCCGATAGTATATTTCCTTTGGCATGAGCTCTTACCGACACATGGATGTCCTACCGACGGAGAACATCGATATAGCGACAAAGAAGCGGTATGACCTCCTACCAGCAGAAATCTTGCGAATGTCTGAATGATAGCTAGGTATTGACAAAGCGATTTTGATATACTTTAAACCGATAGAGAACTCTCGGCTGACGATTGTTTCTCTTGATAAATTTGTGAAGGGCGTAATAGCATGTTGAACACTTCTAGTGTTTCACCGAGATGCGATTCTGATGAAGAGCTTTGATCGCCCGAAGCAGCTTGTGTGGCATCTATTCGACCAATCTGGGGGAGCTATAGGCGGACCGTTGGCATCTTGACCGATGCCAAGAGGATTAATAGGGGGAACACGATGTGGATCTGCCCTGGGCTCAGAGGCATTCAAAGCAGCTCGACTAAAGGAGATTCGAAGACGAGGGACACGAAGACCAGAAGTGAATGCGGTAGTTGCAAAAGATCAAGGAGGCCATTCCTGGAGTGATTCCACACCGACATGGACAGCGGGGAAGCTGCATTAACTTCACCTGAAAGATCAAGGGGCAGATCTTCATGAACAGGGATATTATTTTTGTAAGCCCTAAGGGGCTCACACTCTTTTGTATATAGGGCATTTTTTGCCTTTTTGTAGATAGTTCGGACTTGGTATTTTTCTGCTTCTATAACTTATAGAGTTCTTTGCAGAAGAGAGGCTATGTTTTGTAGCTCATGATAGACATGTATATCAGTGTTCACCATTGAAATCAATGAGTATAAGTACTTTACCTTTTCAATCTCTATTAAATCGTGTGCATTTGTATAATTGATGAAACTACTTGTGAAACTATATGATTCCTTGTAGTTATGTCTTATCTCAACACCTTTCTGTAGAGCAATATGTATTTTTGCAGGTTGTGAGATGTGTTAAAAAAATGCAGTATTCTCTAGTTGTGGAGTTATTCCTTCCTTCTAGGAGTGTAGCCATATGAGCCTTTTCATGAAATGTTTATGCAGAAAACATATGTGATTGAGTTGTGTATGACAAAGCTTTTTTCATTGATTGAAACTGTTTGTTTAAACTGTGTTATATGCCTTCTTATTAAATTTGGTGCATCACCATAGAGTTAGTGTTTTACGTTAGTTTTAATGTATACTTCTTCTCCCTTTCCCTTTACAAGATCAGTAGTTAGGTGACACCAAAGGAAGCCAGCCTTCTTCGGAGGTTGACCTCTGTCTACAAGTGACCCACAGCTTTAGAGGTCTTCCTATGTTACACTGAGGTGTTGAACATCGGGTTCAGCAGGGTGCAGCTTCAGGTGATAACAGTAACACTTAGGTTGGTGTGTCTTATTTTCATTCCTTAGAGGGAAATTTTTTGGATTCCCAAGTAGGTTTTTCACGAAGGACTGATAAGGATTTTTAAGAGGTCCAATAACTTGAGAAGGGTAGGCCCACTATGCCTATTTGATGGATATTGAAGTAAAGTCTTCTCTATAGGCATTAGATACATGTTTGATTTCCATTCATGTAAGAAAAATGTTAAAATTTAGAGGTTCACGTATTTAGATTTTTCTAATTTCCCCAACTCCTAATCTTGCATTGATCAATAAGAGCCACCATATTCGCTAGTTTAATGAGTCAAGTGTAGGTCTAATAGATGAGTTGATAGATTTCAATAAAAATTTGGGCTGATGATATTTGACTTGATTGGTTAAAGGGTAAAATATGTAGGTGACTTAAGTGGGTCTATATCATAAGAAGAAAATGGAATGTTTCCAAGTGTAATAAAATATAAATTATGGTGGGCCTATTCATTTTACTTAGCAAAGGCTCAAGTATATATTAAGTCACTTGATACCATTAAATGTTGTTGAGATGTTTATTTCTTATGCAACTTGGTGAAATGGTAAAAGGTATTATCATTCATGTTTTCTATTTTAAGTTTTCCTATAATTGTTAATCTTTTGTTGATTAATATGAACTATAGTTCTAAGGATGGGTTCAAACTCTTTATTTCATTGAAAATTGCTTCCTATTTTTCAAATAAAGAAGAAGAAGAACAACATTTTATCTAATAAATAACATAGAAAAAAGTTAGGGTAGGTGAGGAACTTGATTACACATGTGGAAATAAATTGACAAGGAACCAAGCCTTGAGTACCTACTTGATGAGGAGATTTTCAATGGTTATTGGGATAATCTAGAATAGTGATTGTAGAGGAAAATATAATCTAGTGGGGAAATATTGTTGATTACAAAGGAAAGGGTCTTAAAAATGACCACAAAAGGGTGACTAATTCATAGTCTATGCTTGATTACTTAGTTCTAAACCCAAATCAACTACCACTAGCATATACCAATTAACCTATTACAAAGTAAGTAGAGGATTTCAAATAAGTAGATGAATATATGAATAAATACGAGGTCTAAATATAGAGGAAAATATATATCAACTTGTAACATTCATACTAGATCATAATTACTCATAAATTATTTAAATTATGATAGTGTTATAAATTTTAAAAAAATGGAGATCTAGGAGGAATATGACTGGTGCCATTATATTCTAGGGTATATAGACTCAAGAAATAAATGTTTCACTACTATAAAGTACCTTATAAATGCATAATAATTTTCAAGTGACTCAAATAATCAATCACACCTCATGCAATTGATGCCATAAGTAAACCCTTCATCAAATATATAATTCTAATTAGTTATCCATCACAATGAAAATAATCCTTCTATTAAAGAATGAAATGGACTATGTTAAACACAATGTTCAACCTAGAATTTTATGGTATTCCTAGAATATCAAATTAACACACTTTCAATATGAAATGTAGAAAATATTCATCTAGAGAAAAAAATAACTCAAAATAATACTCAAAGTAATGGAGATAATTCTAAGATCCTAATTGAATAATTATTTGTATTAAATTATTTGAAAACTCATAATTCATAGATATTACAAAAAATGGAGACCTATTCAAATTCTTGTTGCACCTTATGTTTATCTTTACACCAAAGTTACTTAGAATTACCTCCTAAAAATCTCTTATAAATATATGAGAAGATTCTATTTATGGAAGATGACAATGCTCATCTCACACAAATTATTGAATTGTTACCTTCTTATACAATATAAAGTTGTAAAATAAGAGGCACTCACACTAGCATGCACATATGCTCACCTTTTCTATTTCATGAGCTAACACATGAGGAAAATCCTCTCTATTGGACACAACTTTCAGGGCAGAGGAGATGAATCTATCTTGATTTCCTTAACTCAACAAAATGATGGATACTTGCAAAATAATCCCTCAATGAGCTACAAGAAATTCAATAGGGAAAATATCATCTAGCACATGCAACACCAACCAAGTTCTTGAGAATAAATTAGTAGTGCACCTAAGAGTTGAGAGTGATTGTGATATTGCTGAAGAAATATTAGCTTTTCATCATTCAATTTACTTTCAAGGGAGGCTCCAAGGATACAAATAGTTACTCCAATAAAGAAGCACCCTCTCCTTCAAACTCTTAAAGCTGAATTGACATTCAACCAAATAAATTCTAGAAGGAAACATGTTTTTAGAAATACCCTCATTCACTTCCTCTAAAGGGACATGCATAAGATAATCAACATCTTCAAAGGGAGCTTGCTGTGAAGCATTGTAGGGACCGTAAGTGATACACTAGCTATGACTACCTATGTTGGGAGACACACTCAAGATCATAGAGCTAATTTAAAGTACTCATGTAACTGGAAGAGGTAGGATACCAAGGAAGAAAGTATTGATGGGCCAAACATTGGTGAATAAATCTCAAGGCTCTTCCCAGATGCTCTCATTCAATAGATATTATAAAAATAATATAATTCATACTTGTAGAAGAAGATTAATGCACATATGCAACACTTAGAGCTACTATAAATAAAATTCCCATATTCAAAGGTGGATAAAAAAGAGACAAATGCACTCATGTGACATAAATACATATCTCATTCCAAATTGATCATTATTGTCCAACAATTATGCCTTACACAAGAAGGGAAAAATTGTAGCCACCATTTATTGCTATAAAACCTTAACATTTTTTAATTGGGACTATTGGTATGCTCCATAATATGTGGGAGTAAACTCAAGAATAAGGAGAAAAGATAGCTCACCAACTAATATTATTGTGCATATCTTCTTATCGAGTTCTTAAACTCTTCATCTAATGGCCATATAGTTTCCAATATTTTCTTGATTTTGTTTACATCGGTTGTGTACCTCACATCCAATGCAATCCTTACCCCTTTTATGAATTCATTCATTTTAATTTCTAGTGCAATGGCCTTGTCTACTTGGTAGCTAACCAATAAAGGGTCAATTTTATTGTTTAGCACAATAGGACTTGACTACATAAGAACAAGATTTTAAAAGTCACCTTTTTAGATGTCTATTTAATTTGATTGACCATTAGAATTTGTCACATTTAGAAAATACTAATTTGAGAAACCCATCAAACTCATCTAATTTCTCTTTCAAAAAAATGTAACTTGGATATAAAATCAAACAATTCATTGTAAAGGTGGGTGTTCTCAAATATAGTGATAACTTTCTTTGGGCTACCTAGATTGTATTTTACATGCTTATCAATAATATTTAGGATAACCATTCTTGAGATATAATTCATGTTTAGCTCAATCAATTATGGATTTACCTCATTTATATATTGGTTGCAACCTCTCATGTTCATAACATTCCCATAAGTCATTAGCCATTCTAATTAGGTTCATAATCCTTGTCTTGAGGTGTGTAACGAAGCTAAGGTAGTAGAACAACTTCCTACAATAATCTTGAGAGGAGGATAATGCAAAACTTTACAGATCTTTTCAACAGTTACAAAAACTTAAACAAAGATAAACATAAATATCATGCATACCACAACACATTGATTTATGTGGGGAAAACCATATCGGGAGAAAAACCCCACACTCCAAAAGCCGCCCAATATATTATTCAGAAAGCACAAAGATTACAATATACTTATAGACCAAGATTCTCACAGGAGTATCACCAACTAGAGATCTAGAGACAACATGACTGCTATCAAACTCTTAGAATACACCACAATACACAGTCATAATATAATTCCCTTATAAAATAGGTTTCCTTCTAGGGAAACTCAATCCAACAAAATATCGACTGTTAGATTTGAGACCTAATGATGAACAATCCAAATTTACAGTAATAAAATATACATAAAATTTAGCTTTCGGGGGCATTTCCCCCAAGCTCCCATCAAGGTGTGTGGCCCTCAAACCCCCCATCAAGGGGATGATCCCCCTTGGACCCGTCGTGAAGGGAGGGGGGACCCCCCCCCCCCATGCTCCTTGTCACTTATGCATCAACGATACCTTATGCAATTGCAAGGTTGAGACACATTTTTCCAACAAGGTGTAGGTTTTAAATTTTCTCTTGCAACATTTGTTGATTAGTTGAAGGGGCTTTATCTTGAATTACCCTTACCTAATGTGAGCTTATTGTTAGTGTTATGATTTATTGCATGTAATTTTTTAATTTATTATTCCCCACCTTCAACTCTTGGTTTATTCTAATAAAATATTGGAGGAGAGCATCATGCTCTTTCTATAGATTCTTTGTTATAGATTCACTAAAATGGGTAATGTGTACACTCAATGTTGTAACTTTAGAAGTAGGCATGTCTACCACTTTCTTGACCACTAGGATTCCAATTAACCTATGGTAAGCCTCTTAAATGGTTGGATTGTAATATTTTATACTAAGTAACCACAAAGCCAAGGTGTTCTCTTCTAGAAAAAAAATTGAACTTGAATAAAATTAATTTTCTTACTCAAGTCCTAGAAAAAATCACCTCCCTTAGCATTAATTTTCATGGTTTAAAGGTTAAATCGTAGCCAAGAAGCAACAATCATCCATAATCTCTTACTATTTTTGTATCTTGCTCTATGGTGATATAATCAACAGTCATATCAAAAACTAAATTACCCTCCTTAACAATGATTTTTTAGTGGTCGATATTTGCCAATTGCTAATAGTTGAAATTTGGGAATCCAAATTTGGCTAATATTTCAAGCTTTAGTGTGACCTAAATCGCCATGTTTTTACAAAATTTTATTTTAGTCTTATTTAAATCTCCAAATAATTTATTTTATTAAACTGTTTAACTAAAAAATTCACTGTAGTATTCGATACATGATTAGATCAAATTCGTCTAAATTTTATAAGTTATAGTAGAAATCTAAATTAATTTTCCAATAGTATATCATAATTATTAGTTTCTTTAGGGCCATATTTCCAATCTTTATTTGCCACCATTGTTTAAAATATAATCTAATGGCCCTTGTTTCATTTCACGAGGTTAAATGTACATGTGATCTGTAATGCACATGGGGCTCGAAATTGCTTTTGGACCATTCATCTCCATTGAGATCGATGTTCCAAAATAATTTTTTGTCCCCATGAGCATGTTGGATATTGTTGCACTATTTTGTCATTAGTGTTGTCATTGATTTCAACCACTAGTGTCAACCTCTAGTGTGGTCATGTTAAGGAGTTGTGGTGTTGAGCAAGTGTTGCTGATGCAACTAGTTCACTTGGTTTCCAAGTGCTTTTGAGAAAATTTGAATAGAGTGTACAAGGTGATAGAGTTGTGTTCTATATTGTGCTCCACATTTCTTCATGGTTGAAGATGTTCTTGTGTGGTTTGTATGAGATTATCAAAGGTGTTTAAATGTGTTATATCCAAAGTTTCAAGTTCTGGATCATACGACAGTGGAAGATGTGTTTGACAGTGTGTTGCCTGTGAAGAAGGTTGTCTGGGAGAACTAGAATTGCTTTGCATTTCTCCATGTTGAGGTTTCTTGTCTTGCAAAATTGGGAACATTCTTGTATTTCTTTCATCTACCTTCCCTTGGAATATTTTGTGTTACATTGTTCCGTAAGATTGGTTAGTGATTTGTATGTTTGTGGTAGTGTGGTTGGTTGCAAAAGATGATAATATTATTAGTTGCAAGTGGTTGCGACACTATTGCTAAATATTTTGATGATCTTAGAATATCTATTGTAAAGGTGGGTGTTCTCAAATATAGTGATAACTTTCTTTGGGCTACCTAGATTGTATTTTACATGCTTATCAATAATATTTAGGATAACCATTCTTGAGATATAATTCATGTTTAGCTCAATCAATTATGGATTTACCTCATTTATATATTGGTTGCAACCTCTCATGTTCATAACATTCCCATAAGTCATTAGCCATTCTAATTAGGTTCATAATCCTTGTCTTGAGGTGTGTAACGAAGCTAAGGTAGTAGAACAACTTCCTACAATAATCTTGAGAGGAGGATAATGCAAAACTTTACAGATCTTTTCAACAGTTACAAAAACTTAAACAAAGATAAACATAAATATCATGCATACCACAACACATTGATTTATGTGGGGAAAACCATATCGGGAGAAAAAACCCACACTCCAAAAGCCGCCCAATATATTATTCAAAAAGCACAAAGATTACAATATACTTACAGACCAAGATTCTCACAGGAGTATCACCAACTAGAGATCTAGAGACAACATGACTGCTATCAAACTCTTAGAATACACCACAATACACAGTCATAATATAATTCCCTTATAAAATAGGTTTCCTTCTAGGGAAACTCAATCCAACAAAATATCGACTGTTAGATTTGAGACCTAATGATGAACAAATTCAGATTTCTTACAATAATAAAATATACATAACTTTAGCTTTCGAGATGCTTCCCCAAGCCCCCATCAAGGTATGTGGTCTTGGACCTCTCATCAAGGGGATGATCCCTCTTGGACCTCTTAGAGGGGAGTGGGGGGGACCCCCCAATCCCTCCTTGTCACTTACGTGACAATGATAATCTTATGCAATTGCAAGGTTGAGACACATTTTTCCAACAAGGTGGTGGTTTTCAAATCTCTTGCAACATTTGTTGATTAGTTGAAGGGTTTTATCTTGAATTCACCCTACCTAATGTGTTATGATCTATTGCATGTACTCTTTTAATTTATTATTCCCACCCTTCAACTTCTTGGTTTATTCTAATAAAATATTGGAGGAGAGCATCAGCCACCTTTCTATAGTTTCACTAAAATGGGTAATGTGTACACTCTCAATGTTGTAACTTTGTATAGGTGTGTCACTAATCGCCTTTGGACCACTAGGATTCCACTAATCTCGGTAAGCCTCTTAAATGGTTGGAATGTAATATTTTATACTAAGTAACCACAAAGCCAAGGTGTTTCTAGAAAAAAAAATTGAACTTGGAATAAAATTAATTTCTTTTACTCCAAGTCCTAGAAAATATCACCTCCTTTTAGCATCAATTGCTATTTAAAGGTTAAATCAGAGTCAAGAAGCAACAATCATCCATAATCATAAGCATTGGCTTTGTATCTTGCTCTATGGTGATATAATCAACAGTCATATCAAAAACTAAATTACCCTCCTTAACAATGATTTTTTAGTGGTCGATATTTGCCAATTGCTAATAGTTGAAATTTGGGAATCCAAATTTGGCTAATTTTTCAAGCTTTAGTGTGACCTAAATCGCCATGTTTTTACAAAATTTTATTTTAGTCTTATTTAAATCTCCAAATAATTTATTTTATTAAACTGTTTAACTAAAAAATTCACTGTAGTATTCGATACATGATTAGATCAAATTCGTCTAAATTTTATAAGTTATAGTAGAAATCTAAATTAATTTTCCAATAGTATATCATAATTATTAGTTTCTTTAGGGCCATATTTCCAATCTTTATTTGCCACCATTGTTTAAAATATAATCTAATGGCCCTTGTTTCATTTCACGAGGTTAAATGTACATGTGATCTGTAATGCACATGGGGCTCGAAATTGCTTTTGGACCATTCATCTCCATTGAGATCGATGTTCCAAAATAATTTTTGTCCCTCGCCGGCATGTTGGATATTGTTGCACTATTTTTCATTATTAGTGTTGTCATTGATTTCAACCACTAGTTTCAACCTCTAGTGTGGGTCGTTAAGGAGTTGTGGTGTTGAGTAGGTGTTGTTGATGCCTAGTTCAATTTGGTTTCCAAGTGCTTTTGAGAAAATTTGAATAGAGTGTACAAGGTGATAGAGTTGTGTTCTATATTGTGCTCCACATTTCTTCGTGGTTGAAGATGTTCTTGTGTGGTTTGTATGATATGATCAAAGGTGTTTAGATGTGTTATATCCAAATTTTCAAGTTTTGGATTGTACGACAGTGGAAGATGTGTCTGACAGTGTGTTGCCGATGAAGAAGGTTGTCTAGGAGAACTATAATTGCTCTGCATTTCTCCATGTTGAGGTTTCTTGTCTTGCAAAATTGGGAAAATTCTTTTATTTCATTCATCTACCTTCCCTTGGAGTATTTGGTGTTCAGTTGTTTCGTAAGATTGGTTAGTGATTTGTATGTTTGTGGTAGTGTGGGTGGTTGCACAAGATGATAATATTATCAGTTGCAAGTGGTTGCGACACTGTTGCCGAATACTCTGATGATGTTAGAATATTCTAGGATGTTTTGTGATGTTGCTACATGGTCCGCAAGATTTTTCTAGACTTGGTGAAGAGTCAATTGATTCTTTGATAGTGTTAGTGTAGGTTTGGCCAACTTGGCATGCTAGTGCTGATTGCAAATATGGTTTGTTGTTTGTGGAAGTATGGTGTAGCATATCAGTGTATATTTGGGTCCTAGTTAACCCTTGGTTTTGTTGGCCTTCACTTATTTCCACCATATAAGTGTTTCGTGCCAACCTATTTGGTGGTTGCACATTTGAGGTGCATACATTTTATTGAGGCCAACCTAGAAAAGTTGTTTGAGTTCATGGTTGATATATATGCAAGGTCAATTGTTGGAGATGTGTGTGGTGAGTAGTGATGCGAAGGATGATGTGAATGTAATAAAGTGTTGTGATTTGAGTGTGAGCTTAAATACCTAAGGCTACCAAAAACAATGAGTAGAAGGTGTCTACATTTTTAGTGTACCTGAAGTTGCTAGAGGTAGTGAGACGAAGGTTGTAGATGGTATAGATTTGTTGTGGTGGATCTTCCTATTGCTCTGAGGTAGTGAACCTCCTTATAATAGTCTTCTTCTATTCTCTTTCTATTCCAGACAATGAGTCCTTTGGGTAGTGAGCCCTTGGCAGCATCCATTCTTTTCTTCTAGGTAGTGAGCCCTTTTAGTAATGAGCCTTTTATAATCAATGTTGTTATTCATATATATATGTGAGTTAATCCTCACTGTGGGTTTTCCTTGATTAGGGTTTTCCACATAAATCTAGTGTTCTAGTGTATGGTTGTGAATATGTTTATGTTTCATTAGTTTACATTCATGTTGATGCATAATAAGGGTTTGAAGGTTAATGAGGGTTTGAATGTGTTAATGTACACCTGATTCACCCCCCTTTCAGTTGTCTTATGTGTCTAACAATTGGTATCATAGTTGTGGTTCCTTGGAAGAAGCTTAACTACTTGAGGTAGATCCAAATGACACACAAGAATTGTGACAAAGTGTTTATGTTTGCAAACTATGCTTTCTAAAGGGAGAAGATGGAAGCCTTTCTTGTCTCATTAGGGTTTGGTGTTTGGAAGTCAGTTGAAAATGGATACACTATGCCTACTAATCCTTTGGCAAGTGATGATGAGATCAAGGATCATGAGAATAATGACAAAGAAAGGAGTGGGATTTCTGATTTAGAACTTGTGAAGGTGATACGCCTCAAAAATGCTAAAGAGATTTAGAAAAAGTTGCAAAGCATTTATGAAGGAGATGGTAAGGTCAAGCAAGCAAAGATGCATAATTTCAAAGCCAAATTTGAAACCCTAAGGATGTCAGAATATGAAGATATTGTTGGCTACATGCTCAAAGTGGATCAAATTGTCAATGCTATCAATGGTGTTGGTGGAAAACTGGACGAAAGTGAAGTTGTGAAAAAGGTATTGAGAACTCTTCCTAAATATTATAGTGCTAAAGTTTCTACTATTGAGGAAGCTCAAAATTTGGATCAATATACTAGAGATCAAATGTTTGGTGCTTTAACTACTTTTTAATTAAGAGAGTTTGAAAAAGATGCTCCAAAGAAAGAAACTAATTTTAAAGTCAACAATAAAGATAATGATGAATTTGATTTGGATGATCTTAATGAGGTGGAAGAAAATTTTGTAAGGAGATTGAAAAAGGGCACCAAAAAATACAGAGGTAAGTTTCTCTTCAAATGTTTTAATTATGGAAAGATAGGTCATTATGCTTCTAAATATCCAATCAAAGTTTCAAATGACAAACATAAAGATCATAAAGGTAAATCTGTCAAGAAGAGTTATTTTGTTAAAGAAGATAGTGGTGTATCTGATGATGGAAGTGATGAATGCTTGT
>VDFB02199330.1:0-10149 GCA_007258455.2 Sequoia sempervirens | reverse complement strand
GAAGAGGTGTTGGGATGGCTTGATGCCTTAGAAAGCTATTTTGAGTTTGAAGAGATGGATGAAGAGAGGAAGGTTAAGTTTTCCAAAACCAAGTTGAGAGGCATAGCATTGACATGGTGGACTAGTTTTCAGAATGATAGGATGGCTAGAGGATTGGCAAAAGTCTCTACATGGGCAAGGATGAAGAGTTTGGTCAAAGAGAAATTCCTACCATCTGATTATTCCATTCATGTGAAAAGGATGAGGCAGAATTTAAAGCAAAAGGACTTGGATGTTATGTCCTATACTGAGCAATTTCACAAGCTTAGTATCAGAGGAGGTTATGAAGAAGAGGACGAGAAAATAGCCAGGTATATCAATGGCTTGAGGTACAATCTACAAGATGAGATTGGTTTGCAATTGCCAAGGACATTGGGAGAATGTTTTCAGTTGGCCATTAGAGTAGAAGAAAAGGTGAAAAGGAAGCAAGAAAGATCAAGTAATGGTGGAAGAGGAGGTAGTCCAAATAGGGGCAGAGGTAATAGAGAGCAAGGACAAGGTAGCAATGATAAGAGCAACAGTGACAAAGGCAAAGAGATATTTTTTGATCAAATAGGAGGATACACTCCTAGAGGAGGAGGCAGATTTGGACAAGGTAGAGGACCATTCACAGGTAGATGTTTCAATTGCAATGAACCAAGGAATCCTTCCTTCAAGTGTCCTAAATGGGAACAAGCTGATAGGGGCAGAGAAAGGAGAGCTAATTTGGTACAAGAAGAAGAAGACAAGAAGGAGGAACCAAAAACATTTATGGCAAACCCTGTGACTGATGGTGAGTTTCTCATGATCAAGCAAGGAGAAAGACTTCATCAAGAACCAAAGGTAACTATTTTCAAAACAAATTGTCTCATTCATGGTAAGATCTGCAGATTGCTCATAGATTCAGGGTCACATAGCAATTTAGTTTCACTTGATATGATAACCAAGCTAGGGATTGAAACATTTGATCATCCTACTCCCTACAAGGCCACTTGGGTAACTCAAGGACAACATTTAGAGATTGGTAAGAGAGCTTTTGTTGATTTCTCAATTGGATCATATCATGATAGGGTGCTTTGTGATGTCATTCCAATGACTTGTGGTCATATCATCTTGGGGAGACCATGGTAGTATGCTAGAAGGACATTGCATGATGGATTTCTTAACACATATTTGGTTCACAAAGGAGATGTTAGATATCAGTTGGTTCCTTTACCTTTGGAGCAGTCTAATGATAGTTTTGTGATTTGTTTTCAGAAGAGTTTGCAGGTGAATAAGCAGGGTGAAACAGGGGAAGACATTGGTAAGTTGGAAAAAGACAAGTTGCAGCAGGGTTATGAGGTGGATAGTCCTTCAAATCAGACTTTGTGGGATGTGGACAGTATCAGGGTTGGAGGCATTGAATGCCCTATTATTGAGGGTAATAATGGTGGAGTTCTTTCACAAAGGAGACAGTGGAATGAGGGCAGGAGCAGGGCACAAGAACCTACTGTTATCAAGCAGCAAAGAGGACACACTAATCCATATTTTGATTCTGTCAAGAATGCAGATTGGTAGAAGAGGAAGACAGTGACCTTGGGAGACTACATACCTTCTCATTGGAAGATGAAAACACATGAGAGTAAGGGGTCTTTTGGTGGTAACACATGGGACACTTCTTGGGGCAAGAGTTCTTTCTTTCTTGGGGAGAATGGTGTAGGAGCACCCAAGGCCTTCAAGGAGTTGTTCAAGAGCCAGGAGTTTGCAAGGGTCAGGAGGACCTATCCATTATATCAAAACATCAACTATGACCTTCTGAAGCCTATAATGGCATTTGGAGAGGATAAATGCAATGAGAGAGTCAACTGTCCTAAGGGTCCTGATAAGGATCCTAGGACCAAAATGCTATGAAATTGGGATTATCATGTTATAGGGATTTAATTAGTAATCTAATGCTTTGAGTAGGTCAAATAAATTTGGATATTGAAGATCCAATAGTTTTCAGGTGGTAGATTTTAATAAATTTCAAGATTGTGATTTCAAATTTTTGAATTTCACTTTGAAGCGGAAAGCAGCTCTCGGCGTTTGGAAAGCTGCTGCACAACGTAGTCCCACCGCCATTAACTGCCGCGGTATGGATATGCATCCTGTTCATCGTGCCAGTTTAATTCAGTTCGCCCACTTAATCTTTCTGGTACCGACATTAGCTGGTATTATTTGGTGTCTCTTTCGGATGAAATCAATTCCGCCGAAGCGATTTCGATGTTCTGGTAGTTTGTATTTGGCGGTTTTAAATTATCCCCGCGATGCGCTTTGGAGTGCTGGCGTGGATCTACGAATATATTTAACCGAATCACCACGAAAGAAAAGTTTTGACGCAAAATTCGCTGAGAGTTTGGTTGAGAATGATCCATTTCGCTGGAGGCTGGCGACCGAACACCGCGAAAATGGACTACCGACATGAAACGCGCGAAACCGCATCAGCGAACGCAGCAGAGAAAACCCATGCATATTCAGCGTTATGAAAGATAATCCTGGAGAAGAAGATTCCTTAACAAACATTTTGAGTCGAAAATGGCGACATAGGTTGAAATTTTACTGACAGTGGTGCCCAGGAATTAAGATCTGGAAGTGTTTGGAAGACCTAGAACCAAGAAGCCCTAGTTTTAAGCCAATTTAAGGAGGGTTTTGCATTTGGGCATGTTAAGGGTGATATAGAAGACTAAGAGTCTAAAACTCCTTTGTTTGGGAATGTTTTGAGTGACTGTTGAGAGTTTCATGGTCAGGGGACAACTTTAAAGAGGGGTTGCTTTGAAAAAAAGGGCTAATTAGGGCTAGTTTTGAGGAAACAACAGGTTTTGAAGAGAGATTGTCTGAAACAAGTGATACCAGGGAGTTGATATGATGTTTTCCATCACAAACCACATCTAAAACAATCATTAGATTGGAGGTTCATTTGTAAAGTTTGAGGAAAGAGTGAAGAATCCTTCACTAAAGGCCTAATAGGGCTAGAAGGCTAGTTGAGGAGCAAAGGTGAGTTTTGTTCAAGACAAAGGGTTAGGGCTTGAAAACCATTTGAGTCAGGTTAATTTGAGTCCTTTGAGATCATTCCAATGGTTTGGAACCACAAGGGAAGCAAATAAGTCATGAATGCAAAGTTGAGGCCTTATCTTCAGGTTGGTGCTTAGTTGAAAGGTTGAGAGTGAATCATTGTTAGTCTTGTAACTTGGTGTTTCTTTCAAAGTCCCTGACCCTTTGCATCATGCCCGAAGCAAATAGCACCACCAATCCATAGACCACAAAATGTGGGAAAAGGAAACACAAGGTAAGAATAAAACTACTGCAAGGAGGAGCAGCAATGATAGCTCCATCATTATAGAAGTAAAGACAAGGTAAAGAATCACCATCACCACAAACCCACGAGGGCTTTTGAAAGAACAAAAATACCCCCAACCACTCAGCAAGGGCCAAAATAGGGCAATTGAGCAATCCCAGAGACCTAAAATGGATCTAGCCACCAGAGGAGTGAGTGACCAGAGGGCCGCCAAGAATAGACTCCTCAAAAGAATGCACCAGTCTCGGCCCAACATGCACAAGAGACACTAACAAAGGCCACCATACAACACCTGCAGCCAGCAGGAATCCACCAGCACCACCATTTCCATCAGGATCTGTGTCTTCACCCTCATCAATGCCTTCAAAATTCAAAAATTTGGATGCACGCCCAAACCTGCATTTAGCTCCACTCCGCTCCATTTCTTTGGCATGGGCATTGTTAGATACCGTCAATGCATCAATAATATCTCATACCTATAAAGAAGGTAATAAAGTGGTAGATATTTTGGAAAACTTGGGTAGTGAGGATAAGGAGGTCAGGGTAGTGCATGATTTAGACCAGTTGAAAGCTTATCCGCAATTGTTAGATCTGATAAGTCAAGAGGCTACTAGAAGTATGTGAAATATTTGATATAATTTTATGCTTATTTAAGAATAAGGAAATGCATCATAATGGCAACTAAGTAACTATTTGAAATGAAATCATCAATGTGATTGTTATAGAACATGGTTAATTATGTTACCTCAAATACACCACTTGCCAAACTTGGGCTACATAGTTTATTTTAAAACATGATTAAAAATATTTATGGAAAGTGTTCCCTGCACATTTCAAGATGATTAAATTTTTGCTTGCATAAGATTAAATCATTGTGCAGTGAAGATTGTCAATTCATGATTATGGATCATATACTTTGTGTGAACATCTCACTTAGAAAGCTGGCTTAAAGGGTAATGATGCATCCATCACAAGTTAGTACCAAGTTCGATGTCATCTATGTTCAGATTGTAGACAAAGGATGCCTTAAGAAATGCCATGAGCCTAATAGATGGACACTTGTTCATTTCATCAATATTCTCTAAGGTGAAAGCTTATGTGTAGGTACAAATATCCCCTCATCAAATGTGCATATCTCCTTACCAATTGTGCAAATTAAATAAATCTGCAATTGAAATGACCTCACATGAGCTGAATGGAGGAATATTTTTCATCGATTCTTGGGATATACTTTGCATGGGAATAGTTAATAAAATCAACCAGCTTTTAAATAGCGGCTTTATTGGGACATTTCTTACCATACACATTGCAAATTGTTCAGGAGGTTTCTGGAAAGTGAAGAGCAAAGGGAAGAGTTGAGCCATTTGAATCAGAAGAAGGTTAAAAATGTTTCTGCATCCATGGAATTTTTGAGTGCCCTATGTAGTAAAGGAATGAGAGCGACTGTTTGAAGAACATATTTTGCATGAAGACTTATCCATTGTATTTGAGGTATCTTTTCCAAAGGTGGAAGAAGCCATAAGGTCTATTTTGGGTGTGGAAGTTTCCAGTTTGAGAGCTAGAAGGTTGTTATATATGTCTTAGGTACTTTCAGTGTTTCTTTCAAACACTTTGGATTTCTTTCAGTCTTTGGTAGAGCTTGAGCAAATAGTGGTGAAATTTGTAAAACCCCAATTCATAGACAAAATCGCATTGTCAAAAGCGGTGCAGGAATATAATTTTTTCACTGGTGATGGGTATGTGGGGTGTGTTTTTCCATGAGAATATCTCAAATCCAAATAAGGATTTGATGAAATATTTGAGGTGGCTAGGTTAGCGTTGCAATTTAGGAATGATAGTGTGTTATTGCAAGCCCTAAGGAAACACTGTAAGCGCTTGTGTCCTGTCATTTATTATGACTTCAGAGAGAAATACTATGCAATTTCCCTTCTACGTGAGAAAAAACCAAAAATGCATATAGTGCCACTAGGTAATTTCCAGGTAGAGGAAGTTCAATTTGTGCCATTCATCATTAAGGAGGAGGTCATGCTAGTTCAAAATGCATCTATCCATGTTCTGCGAGAGCCTCAAACTCACAATGCATGTTTTCTACCAAGGGAGAACAGTGATGAGGAACCATTAATGGGTTTCAATTTCTTTGCAAATGATTCGGGTCTTCATGAAGCTCAGGAGGGCAAAGCTTAGGAGCGGCAGGATGAAAAATCTGTGTAGGGTGGCGACCAAATGGAGGAATAGAATAAGCTACAGTTCTCGTTTTGGGATTTTTGCTATTTTAGGATTATGGGTGTTAATTTTGTTGATATTGTAATGCTTATAGTTGCTTAGTTTTCATGGGAAAATGTTCATAAAACTCGGTTTTTCCCTATTTGTATCAAAATTATGAACTTAATCATGTAAAATCAGGTTTATGAACCTTATCAGTATGTTAGTAGGAAAGAATTTTGAAGATTCCCATTAATCGAGATGTTTTTTGTAAACTTTGTAAATCATGAGCTATAACCAGAGGTTTTCTTCCTGGTTCTTTCCTACTGGTATGCTCGCCTAAACCAAGATATGTAAATATTTATATATATATTAATATATTATAGTGGTCCTCCACTTTTATCTAAAAAAAGTGGCGATATGATGGGTATGTGTAGGATCATGATGGGTCAAAAAGTGGCGATATGATGGGTATGTGGATGACTTTTTTTTTACCCAAAATTGATGAAACGAAAAGGGATTTTAAAGGAGATTCTCAGTTTTCCACCAATATAAATTATGTTTTAATTTAAATTTAATAAATAATTATTATTCATTTTCTATTTGAATTATGACTAAAGTCCTGATTGATAGGCTAATTGAAAAACATCTATAGCTTTCAAATGATATCACATTTTTTGAATCTGAAACATGTGTCACATTCTATGCTTCACATACTATAATATTAAAAGAAAAAAAATTGAATTTCATGAAGTTTTGATCAAGTTAAGATGGTTAGACATACAAATTTTTATATTTTTAAAAAGTTGTAATAAAAAACTCATAATTAATTATTTACTTGAAAAAAAATATAAAAAAATATGTGTCACATTGGGACATGAGTCCTCTACTTATATCTAAAATATTATAAAATAATATTATCATTTTATTGTGGTTAGGGTGGTCAGACAGACACCTACTTCTTATTTTTTCCCTGAAATTTAAGTACTACTGCATTGAAATTTCAAATTTTCACCAAATAGATTTTTATTTTTTTAAAATAAATCTAGTAGTTTAGAAACTGCTTTCAATTTGCTACAGATTCTATTCTTACATATTTTTAAAATAATATAGATAAATTATTCAAATTTTTACGTCAAGTTGCCTAACTCTAATTTTTTTGAATTTTTCACCACTTAAGGGCCTATTCTTTCCATGATGATCCTACACATACCCTTAATTAATAAATGTTGATTTCCGTCATAATTATAATTGGTTGATTTTTAAATTCACTATGCAAATAATTATTTAGAATAAACGTTATTGTAGAAAAGAACCTGATTAAGTGATTTCAATGGTTAAGATGATGAGTAATATGAAATGTGAAATGATGTCTATTTCATGGTTGTATTGTTTGAGTGATTGTTTGCATTGAAGATTGTCTTTGATTATTGGAAATTGAATGATCTTGGAAATAGTTCAAAGCGGGAGTCATTTGTGCAAGTGGTTTAAGATTGGCTTCCAGAGGTTAGCATGGAGTATTTTACTTGCATGAGTTTGTATGGGGACCAGGGATTAGAAGAGGCTACCAGGACAACCTAGGATGGGGACTGGGGCCTACAAAGATCTTCCAGGACAACCCATATCAAGATATGTGATGACACTCCTAGAGTATTTGTGTTTGTATGAGTTTTATGTTGTTCACATGGAAGTGGTTGGTATTTTGTGATTGTGATATGTGTGCAAGAGAGTCATTTCCTTGCACTGAGTTTACATTCTTATGATTGCGATATGTATGAAAGATGGCAAGTGTCTTACTTGATTTGTAGGGTTTACTAGTTGCAAGTAGAGGGAGTGGCTCTCAATGGGGGTTAGAACCCAAAGTGGTGTCTAGGACAACCCATTTGAGAGTTTCTTAATCTAGTGATAACCTAAATAGTGAATTGGGGGGATGGGTAATTTTCACATTAAACAAGATAATGGATGCCTCACCCATGATTGTAGTGTTCATTTAGGCTAAGGATGGGTTGGCAAGATCAACTCCCTTGTCCTCACGAAAAAAAATGTCAGTTCTACATGTGTCACTCTATGGGGCTGACGTCTAGTGAGAGACTGTCAAGACAACCATAGATGGGGGTCGGGGTCTAGTGAGAGACCGCTAGGACAACCCATGCTAGGACCATGTGATGATACTCTTCCCTATTACAGTCTAGCATTTTCTAGTTATGTTTCCCCTTCTATTGTATGTGAATGTCTCTGGAAGCGATATATGTGTTTATGTGATGTTCATGTTGTGGATGTGATGTTCATGTTGTGGTTGTGTTGTGTCAGAGTCTTGTATAGCCTTATTCATGTTAGCCTGTTGTCTTCTTGACTCTTTGTTTGTAGTGGGACCTTATGTTATCTCCTTGCATGGGGGGTGGACCTTAGAGTTCCACATGGTCAAAAGGTTGGTGCTTTTTCCTCCAACATGTTTTTTTGTTGCTTGCTTGTGTTTGTGGAGGTTGTACCTTATCTAGCAGATTCCAGTTCATGTTCCAGTTTGGGAGGATAGTATTTTATGTATAAGTATTGGACTTGCATATCAGTTGTACCATTTATTGTAATATGGTGTATTCTTCCCAATTGTATTCAGGGAAGCATTATTGTAAACAATGTAATGATGTAACAAATTATGATGTACTCTCATGTAATGTAATTTGTTCATACTTGTTAGCTATTTATAAATGATCTTTAATGTGGTTTATCTAATGCCATGTTATGGGAATTCATATTGCAAATCATTTAATGTGATGGTTTAAAATGAACTCTATATTGTTAGTTAAATCATGGCTAATGAAATGATTCTAGTACTTGTTTATAGTGGTGTTAATAGCGTAGTCATGGAACCTTAGAGGACTTAGGATTAGATTGTATGTTGTGATATGTTATGCAGTTCATTGTTATTTCTTATAAAAAAAATGTTCCATTATTGTTGTATGGTTGTGTTGTCCTCTGGGGTTCCTTGGCAGGGCATTACACTTGCTATCAGAGCCCAAGTTCTAACATTGGGTACTTTGGTTTTATATGAGACCATTATGTTTTTCTATTGCTTAGACTCTTGAGCTTATGTTTTTCCGCTTCTATCATCCTCGCTTAACAATCTTAGACTTATCCTTTGGTGGTGTTTGTCCAATGGTGCAGAAAACCAATGGAAAAAATAGGACCCTCGATGTAGTGTGCAATGCACCAATATTCCTTCTATCGGGGATGCATTATGGACCCTTGTGTAGCCTTGTAATGTGACTCTCGGTGATGTGAATTTGTGTGTGTATGTAAAGAATGTATGCTAAATTATGAATATAGTACTTATAAAATGATAAATTATGTTTTCATGCTTCTAAAAAGGTGTAAAATCATGATATTGTGTTGAATATGTTATGAAATTTAGTGTTGTGAAAAGAATAAGGTGGAATGTCTTGTCTGTAAATGATGTACATTTAATGAACAATGTGTGTTTTGTGTGAATAATTATGTTGTGTTCTATGGGAGTGTAGCATTTTGATTACTTAACAATGTATTAGAAGAGGGATTGTAATTTAAAGGTAATTGAAATTTGTAGTACTAATGTGTTATGTTTCCACCCTAGTTTGTGACTTCCAAGAGTAAGTCAAGTTTTAGGAGGGGAAGATGTAGTGCTCCTCCATTCTCACCATGGATGTGTAGGTAGTTGGTCACGGATGAAGGAAAAATAATAGGGATAATTAAAGGTACATGCTAATGATGTAAATAGTTGATTTATTTTATGATATTGTATATAGATGCATTGTTATCATCAGTATGTGATTATTTTACCATGTCCATTATGTGATTATCATTTTGATTGTTATGTAGCTGATTGTTTATGAGTTGGTTGGACTTCTTGGTGTTCTTACTATTGTGTGTGTGGGCGAAGGGGACAGTGTCACATTACTCACTTGCGAGTACCCTGCTATGCTATGATTTCTTTTCATAGTGTGCTTGATTGTATGATTATGTATATGCTTGACTATTCTGTGTTTTGTAGGTTGTAAGTACTAGGCATCGACTCCACCTAAATTGTTAGGTCTGATCATGCCTTAAATCCAATGGAACAGTTGATCAGAGATAACATTTGGTCCCCTGCCCTAGCCATCATCCTCAAAGAGGATGAGTATTTGGTCTATCACCTCATCAATGTCATTTGATGTCTGTGGTTGATGCAGGAGCATCTAGTGGTGTAAGAGCAACCTTGCATCACCCAAAAATAGTTAAATTTCAAGTTTCTCAATTTTTAGAGTTTTTTACATTTTTGGATACCCTTTTTGTCATAATAAAATTCCTAATTTACGGTTTTTATTTTCTGTTCCTGGATTGAAATATATTGTAGTTTTAGTTTCCCAGATTTGCACTTGAAAATCTTTCGAGTTATATTTGAGGCACTTAGAGTTCCTGGAACGGCCCCAAAACTTGCCGAAATCGGTATAGCCAATTTTGAGCGCGTTATTAACTTTGAGACATTTCCAATGGTTCAAACGGTTCACGAATCGGAGTCCCAGATCAAAAGTTATGGCCCCGGGAAGTTGGCACACTTTCTAGAAGATACAATTGCAAATGCTCTTTTAAAATTTGAACTTCAT
>VDFB02199329.1:0-11368 GCA_007258455.2 Sequoia sempervirens | reverse complement strand
TTTAAGGTTGCTTTATCTTTGTCGTCCTTAGCCATTCTTTCCTTGACGCTCACTGATGCGACTTCAAGGAGATCTGCCTCCACCTGACGAGTGGTCTTACCGAGGTTGACTTTCAACAAGGTGAAGTCATTAACCTCTACCTCATGTGCATTCCTCACTTTTAGGTAATGCTGTGTGTCTTGTCCTAAGGATAAATCCATTGTCACATTCCCTTCCTATTTGATGTAATGTCCCTCCAGCCAGCTTGCTAATTAATACCGAGTTCCTTGCTGGCCTTTTAATCCCAGCAAGTAAACGCCAGGTGAACGGTTTCATTTGCAATCTGTTTAATCTATTGCCTAAGGTTTGAAATTAACTTCTAAGGTAATACATTAGTAATTAATTAACTATCTTGTAGCGAATCTATGAAATCGACCACACCTTAAGCCATTCTGGCCAAATGGAACTATATAAAAGCCATAATTTTATATTTTGCAGCAAGATATCACAAAAAGAAAAGAAATCTATCACTTTCTGCACTTCAACAAGAAAATATATGTGGAAAAGGGACCCATCTTTGGAAATAAAAAATCTTTGGAAAGGAACACTTTCTAGCGATCCCCTTTGGACGGGTTTGAACCTCTAATAAATCCTATTTCAATCGTGAGACTGGGTCCCAGCCAAGGCCTCCTGCTAAGCAAGTGGGGATTTATCTGGGTGCAGCAAGCCTGGGAAACGGCAACCAAAACATGGCCTTTATACTCGATCTTCGCAGGCAGACCTGGTTTCATGATATTTTTGGGCTTTCAGGGAGACGAGTTTATGAGCATCTTTTAGCTCCTGGGGTCGTGGCTCCTTCAGACATCTTGGGCCACAACTAATACCAGCAAACACCCTTGAATCAGCCACGTTTTTGAAGAATCTGGGCAGTTCTAAGGTGGACACGGATTTGTCTAAGTAGGAAACGCCTTCAGCAACATCTCCTTGCAAAAACGTGATCATTGGAGCATAAGTCGTGGTGGCTTCTGGTTGAAACGGGAATACAGTGAGTTGTTGGGCGCCATATCAGACTCAAGCAATCTTTACCAGACTGGAACGACTTATAGTTGCCTCATAAGACACCTTCTTCAGTGTTGGAGCATACTGTGAGTGGTATTTCGCCTTCTGAGTTATGTCATTGATAAATCTGGGTTATGGCTTGGTCGTTTCTTTCATAAAGTATCTTGTTGTCAAGTAATGATTTGAGTCTGTGTATCCCCTTGCATTTCCTTGTATATTTTTAACTTGGTTAGGCTTTCCTAAGCTTTTGGGGATTCTTTATACTTGCCAGCCAATGTGAACCTGTTAGTGTGTTTGGCAAGACTATAATGTCTGGAAATGAGGGTGTAAACTGCTGTTACAGTATGGGTATATTACTGCGAGCATTATGACCATTTGTACAAATCTGAAACTGATGTCTCCATGTTAAATTCCGGGAAAAGTACTCTTCTAACTGCTGTCACAGACATTGCTTAATTTCTGTCCTATAACAGCCTGTTTGTAGAGTTTCAGGGACAAAATTATTTACCTGTGACTGAGCGTTCTATGCGCTAAGCTGTCCACCACACTCTCTTGATAGTTCAGTGTCTTGTGTTGGCTATATCTAGTGTAGACCAAGTTGTTGAGACACAATGTAATATGAAAGTGAAATCTGATTAAGAATTCCAGTCCTAGTAATTAAAAAGAAAAAAGAATCTGTGAGAAGATCAGGACCCTTGCAACGTTGATTAGTTTTGACCTATTCAAATGAAGTGTTGATATGTGTGGCTGTAATACTGTTTACTTGAACTACTGCAACGTAATTTTTATTCTCTTTATATGCCATAAGCAGTGTTTATATTTCATGTATGCAATCTATTTCATGTGGTTTGTATGAACTAACTTTCCAACGAGCTCCCTACAAATCAAACAAACACCAAAATTCCGTACATTCTAGAGAGGCACTTTATAGTGGACCTGCTTCTTCAGCTTCTTTACTAGCATGTCTTGATGGACATGGTCAAATTCTGTGAAGTCCAGCTGGTAGGATGGCCTTTCTCTCTTTCTTCCTAGGAGACCCTCAAGCCAAAATGAATCCTGACTAGCCTCGCTGGAAGGAGGAATGTTAGGCCCTTCAATGCCTGACGAATGAGACTGCGTAGTGATGTCGCGAGGTGGCAAATCCAAGTCAATGGGGACTAGTGACTGTTGCAATGGTGGCGAGGTGGGAGGTTCTACTTCAATCTTTGTTGTTGCATCAACTGTAGTTGCTTACATGACTAGCTCAGCTACAACTGTTTCCATCATGGGCTCTATCTCAACTGTGATTGTCTCAATCACTGGCTCGGCTGTGTTTGTGGTTGTCTCCACATGTACCTCTTGTTGATTTGTGTCAGCAATCTGTATTCTTCCCCTTGTGTGCCCTGACATTCTGGATCCTTTGGGAGGGTTACTCCATTGCTTCTGTCTTGGCTTAGCTCTCGACATGGAAAGTAGTGAAGAATGAACCGGTGGCGGCTCTGTGCAGGGAATTACTACCTTGTCTTCTTGCTGTCCAAGTAGAGTTGGATGTTTCTGACAACTCTACCTGTCCTTTCCTCTATAGACGTACTTTCCTTGGCATACCAATCCACTTTTTCAAGTGGTTGTGAGTCCACCTGATCTATGAAGAATCAAGGAAGAATAACTTCCCCATCATCATCGGATAAGCCTTCCACATCCTCTAACATGAAGTCAGCAATTTGTGGAAGTCTAAACCGGCTATAATTGCATCTTCGTACATCAAACTCATCTTCACAGTTGACCCAATAGTCCTCCATGGAAGACTCCTGTGAAGAGTTGCTCAAGGTGTGCTGCATAAAGGCCTCTAGGATCATATGATCTTCTATCGATGCGATATTTAAGGTTAAGTCTCACCATCTCCTGGCCCATGGCTTTGGCATCAGCTACTGTCTTACACCTGTAAAGTCCCAGCTAGAAGGAAAGTTCGCAGCCGTCTTGCGTTTGTTATGCAGATAAGAATGAACTTCGGACAACTACCGCAAGAACTCCATGAAGACTACCCTATCTGAAGGATAGCGGGGTAACATGGCAGGATGACCGTTGTATCCATATACACGTATGTAGGTGAAGGTGGGGAACTAGATGAACCAATCCGCCCAGTCCACCATTGCCTCCTTGGCTGCTGATGATATGCATATATGCATCTCATAATCGAGCTCTCTTACGGTGTGCATTAGGAAGAGGTCATTTATCCCCTTGAAATGTCTTTTTGCCTGAGTGAACTCAAGTCACAGGAAATGCTTGTGGACCTTTTGCACACCCAATGTTCCCACAATGTTTAATGCTTTGAATTGACCTTGGAGGCAATCAGGTATACAAGATATGAGCACATGGAACTCCGTGGTTCAAGAACCCGGTCATTTGCTTGTGGAGCGTATCACTGATGAGGGCGGGCCAGTCATAATGCTCTCTGTTGCTTACAATCTTGGCGATGATGTAGTACATCCATGACTGAAATTTGTTTGCCTCCTACTGACCAATGATGCAGTTAAGTAGAGTGATCATCAGCGCATACTCGTCCCGAAACTCTCCACGTCCCACAGTCTTGGGCAAATTAGGCTTTTTCCCTTTAAGCCATGTTTCTGCCATTCTCTTCTGGCACTTATCTTTTGACACTTTGAATGCCTTTTCGCATTCTCTCACAGAGATGACCACAATTTCCGGACATGGTGGAATGGCAAAGCATTTTTTGACATCCCGAGGCTTAAGGCTGCATATCACTCGCCCATCCACCGATCGAATCTCTCATGTGGTAGGATTGTAATGCTTAATGCAAGCAATTACAAAATCCACGCTCTGTGTTGTGATGGAGATTGATGCCGCCTCAAGCAACCCGAATTGCTCGATGTTTTCTAATGTGCACTAGTCAATGCCTTCCAACCTTTCTAAGTCGACCTCTGGGTGTACCTGATGCAGATCGGTGTCTATTGTTTTCAAGAAGTCATGGACCAAGACCGTTTTGGTCTTGTAATCGACTTGGGAGAACTGCATCCTGAAAACTTAAAGATTGACTATGCATACGATACTGTTTAGGTAACTTTTTTCAAAACCCCTAAAAATAGCACTTGTCGAAAAGTATTTTTCCGAATAAAATCTAACACCTAAGTATTGTAGGCGCTTCAAAGCTGAACAAACCCAATTTGTCTGATTTTCAAAATTGTGATTTTTTCAGGAAAACCCTAAAAATAGAGGCAACAAGGTTACTATTTCTGGAAAAATTCAACAAGTGGGTTTTGTTGAAAAAGTTGTGCTAATCATACCCAATTGGTCAGATCTGTGATTATCTATTGTTTTCTCGGACATGCAAGAAGATCTAAGACAAGAAAAGAGGAAAAAGACAAGAAGAAGATTGGAAGTTATCAACTATCTTTCTAGAAAATTTATACCTTTTGATGCAACCTCTGATAAATCGTCCCTCTGTGCAACCGATCTTCAAAAATATGAAGAACAATGAAAATCCCTCTATCAAATCTTCAAAAGACTTCTTGGAGAGAAGAATGTTGTTCTTGGCTTCAACTTGCAAAGACAAATGATGAATTATGACACCTAGGCTTGATATATAGTGATTGATGTTGAATGCATCAAGTTTGGGCGCCAACTCATGATGGAGGAGTCTTTTAGCCTAATATGGAGCTCACAACACTGATTTCTACCAATTTGGGGACGTTTTAGACATGAAAGGCCTTCAAAATATCCTAACTTCAGTCAACTAGTCTTGCTTTGACTTTAGGCGTCCCTTTGAGGAGTTGAACACTTTTTTCATCATTTTCTATGATGAAATGCCTTTGTTCGATGCTCGATTTCGATTGCTCAGTTGATCTTGAGGTGTCGTTGACAGATTCATTGCTAAGATGGAACAACTCTAATGAAGTGTGCTTGGGAGCTGCAAAGCTCAAAACTTGAGTTTGATGCCTCTGATTCTTAGGCTCCTTTTCCCAGCAGGGGCACTTTTAGCTTCAGACTTAGTCAATTTCTTGAGTGTTCTTCATTTCCTCCAGTTCGACCCTCCGTCCTCTGATCTGAGATCATTGTTGACTGATGAGTCTAATGAGCTCGCTAAAACATAGGACGGATAACCAGCTCAGTCCCGAAAAGGATGGCAGGCTTTACAAACCCTAAAAGTTGATTTAGGTTCTTCAAAAGCTTGGGCCCCCCTGGCCTGCAGGGGAACCTTTGACATTTTGACTTGTTATTTTCAATATGCAAACTTTCATGATCGGTCCCAGTTTGATCTTTGTCATCAGATGTTTGATCTGTCTATTGTCTTTGTTGACAGTGTCTTTGTTGAGATTGATCAAAACAGAGGAGGTCATCTTGGGGATCATTGAGCTTACAGACTGCATCTGATTGCCCAAAAAGTTGGGCGCCTATTTCTAGGAAGATGCATTTTCCTTGACACTTAGTCAATTTTTATGTCTTTCATCTCGCCTTCACCTTTGGTGTTTTCTGCTTGATCTTCTTTTGCAAATGCCTGACAGGTCCTGTGAAAATGCAGCTGGACTGATCGCAAAACTAAGAGAGTGTTGAACAGATGCCTTGTAGAAAGCAGTTGTTGAAAACCTCATCAGGTGACTTAAAATGAAGGAGGGGCACTTTTGTCTTGATATGCACTGATTTACCCTCCATTTTGCATGCTCTAATGATCAACAGTTGTTGTCGTTTGATGTGTCTCGCAGGCTAGAGAACAAGTTCGTTGCAAGGCTAAGCTGATGTTGGGGAGATCATTTGAAGACAAGCTTGCTCAAAATTGACATCTGGATCATCTTGTTCTTGGGCGCCCCTAGTCAGCAGGGGCGCTTTTTCTCACATTTGACTGCCATTTTTGACAGTGCTTGCTTGCAACATCTCCTGACTTCGCTTACATTTTCCATTTATCACTAAATCACGTGACCTTGCTTGACGATGTGCTGGAAAGCCAACAGAAACATGAAGGAGACAACTGCCTTGGTGAAAGTTGATGACTGTCTTTACCCCTTTGAATTCAAGGGTGTCCCTAGCCAGCAGGGGCGCTTTTAGGTGCAGTTTCATCATTTCCTTTGAAAAATCTTCATCTCTTCACGTTTCATGTTTGTCATGTAGCTTGATTGATTTGAGCCTTGTCATTGACGACGCAGACGCGTGCATCCTAGCAATCACCTTCATCAAGTTGCATTCATGGGTGTTGAAAAAATGACTAAGGTATTTGACTACATAGCCTCCTCTTGGCAGCAAGGCGTGAATTCTCCAAACTTAGTCAATTTTCAGCATTTTTCACTTTTGAAAATCCCCTCCGTCACAGAGCATCTTTTCGAGCATTTTCACCATGGATTCTTCATTGAAGCTTTAAAGGCTTAGATTTCACCACCTGGTACTCGCCATTCTGCCATTAATGGCTATAGAGGTCCTAGCTTTCTTCCTGAAAAATGAAAATAGACCCACCAGAGTAAAACAAACTTTTTGGTGATTTTGACTTGACCAGTGTGATCATGAAGTTGATTAATCCTATCAAAATCATTTTCAATCATTTCTGGGAAGGTCCTATTTTTAGGGGTTTTCCTAAAAACAGGGGTTTGAAACCCTAATTTTCAAATTTTCAAAAATTTGCAAGCATCTTCCTTGACACAAACCCACAAAAAGCCTATGTCTTTTTTGACCTAAAACATACTTTTGACAACAATTTTACATGATTTAGATCATTTTAAGAAAAATGTCTTATTAAAGCAAAAACTTATTTTGGGTACAACAAACAATTCTCTCAAAGTATAATCATAACAAGGGGACTAATCTTTCCTCTCCAGTGTTCTAAATCGATACATCCTTAAATCTCTACTCACCAAGTCAACTGGTATTAGTTTTACGTTTGTAAGTACTATAGGTGTGTTTCCAAGGCAACAATTCTAAAAAGAGGATGATAAATATGTGCACAAAATGCAAGGCAAACTGATGAATGATAAAGAAAACTAGGCAGTACATGCCAAAGGACAGAATGAATAGGCAAGATAGCTGTGAAGATTAAGAAACTAGGCACTACCTATTAAAGGATGGATTGGTTAGGCAAGCTATGCATGGAAATGGTCGGTTCAAAGGAAAGTATCTTTTCAGGAGTACCTCAATGCCTCCAGTATTCTATCATAAATACAAGAAAGTAAATCCTACTCTATAGCAGAAAATGATCACACATTTAAACCACTCACGTGCAATCAAACAAGAAAACAAACTGAAAATGAAGAAAGCAAATAGGAACAAGAGACTCTTTGATTGTTTAATCCAGGCTGTTATAGCAAACAATGAATAATATTAAACAAACCAGATGTAATTAACTATGTTTCTCCATGTTCATTCAAATGGTAAACAAGACCTATGCTAATTGCTGAAATTAAAGGAAAAGGACACTGTAAATGTGATCAGCATTTATTTTATTTATTCAAGCAAATTCTTCCCTTTTTTTGTTGTACTTGTAATAGTGATGATGAATGGCTAAAAGCCTAAAATGAAGCTGCACACAAAGTAGAACAACAAACTTCATTGATTCAAGACATTACATTAACGTGAGATGTAAACTAAATGGATTTCAACTGATGTATGATCAATCTAACGTACCATAATACCTTCTACAACTGATAGGAACTGAAAATGACACTTTGAAGAGACAAAAGATATGGATTAACTATCTAAATGCATACAAAATTTATCCTAATTTTATCAATTTGCTATGATGTTGTTTTCTCTAAAGTTTAGGATGCAAAATCTGAAATTACCCTATGCAGACTATCAATGAATAGACTGCAAATTGAAACAACTAGTTCTAAATGATTCCTAAATGTGACATGTGAGGTGTTAGAGAGTATGAAGAAATTACCAAGTGATTGGGTGACAGTGAAACCTCCTAACCTCACTGATAAGAAACTGAAAATTACAAATTGAACCAAGCCAGTCCCTCACTGATGATGACAAGGATAAAGTTCTTTAGCAAGAGAGGGAGAAAGAATTTATCTTATTTTTCTTCAGATGTTATTATAAATGGAATTAGAATAAATGGATAGAGCTTAGAAGGAATATATTTGAGCTAAAGCAAATATTGAACAATTGACAAGTCACTTCTATCAACTGTGACCAATTATCATAAGCACCATTGCTATCATATCATAACACTTGCAAGTACCGCACTGCAAATTTTTGAAACTCAATAGCTTATAAGTCATAGGTAAACAATCCCTGCAGAACAACAGCCTTGTGTCACCCTTGAAAGCTTGGCAAACTTCTTCTCTCTTTTATGGTCTGTGTTCAACTATGCATAGACCTTGTAGCATTTTATTTAAGCTCTAAGCCTCATATAAAATGCCTATCAATTTAAAAATATCAAACTTTGAAATAGTGTACTAACCTTGCCTGGTCCAGTAAGTAGAACAGGCTTATTGGTTGCTTGACCTCTCCGAGATTGTATGGTCTCCAAACCTGAAAAAGCAGCTGAGCATAAGTTGGGATCATACATATCAAAGAATATTCCATATCACTAGGGATGCTAAATATCAAGTGTTGTGAATTATGTTTCAAGTCAGATTGGGCATGTACTTCACAGAAGAGAAACCGGTCACTACTCCTAAGATCGACTACCATACAGAAATATCAAAGGGAAAAAAAATACCCATCAGTCTTATAACTCTAGTATCCTTGCTATGTGGGAGATTCTTCATTGATGATTTGAAATTCTTATTCAAAAAATAATATAACAATTTCTGTTATATTTTACATTTATTGTCTTTTTTCTCCTCTATTTATTTTTTTCTTGTAGTAAATATTGCTTAACATGTCAAAAGAGCATATAAACTTGTGGAAACACAATAAGAGACTGAGTAATTGCATAAGACTGGTTTGTTTCTTTCTCATAATTATAATGATTGTTGGAATGATATTTTCTAGCCCTTTATATTTTATCTTATAATCCCTCTTATGGAAGCTTGAACAATAATTTCTATTGAATCTAATATTGAAAAACATCCCATCTGCAGGTCCAACAGTGCATACCAGAAATTGGAGCACAAGAACGAATTAGAACAGCAGCACCAACACCAGCCTTGTCAGCTACAACATTGAGCATAGTATGAATTCCATAGCACAAATATACATAGGAACGCCCTCCTAGTCCAAACTGTAAAAGAAGATATCTCCATTACAATGTGAAAAATAATAAAATCTATATATGAAGAAATCAAGAATTTGAACCACTGATGCCCATGACAGTTGTCAAAGCTAATAGCCTAATAGTAATGCCCTCCTGGTCAAAATTTTACGTTAAGATCTCTGATTACAATGTGAGAAATTGCATAACCAGCAGTGGAATAATAGAGAATTTGAGCCATAAACATCTGTGACCATTTTCCAGATTACACATCCTTATCCCTAACAAAATTATAAATATATATGAACTCTATCAACAATGTGCAAACAAAATTTGCATTTAACTTTGATGGAGAATACAATATACATAACCTTGACAGCAAACATCTTTAAGAAAATAGCATCTCTTTTAAAATTTTCCAGTCTAATTGTTAATAAAGATCACATACATTTGAGCTTTAAAGAGTCAGAGACAGACCACTGGAGCAGTCCGTGCTGTAATGCCAAATCGACCATGACATGCTGTATCGTTCTGTCGATAAGCTTCCACCTGCACATAGTATATAAACAAATTTTAGGAAAATGCAAACCCGCAGATAAAT
Source organism: Sequoia sempervirens (assembly GCA_007258455.2). Lineage (NCBI taxonomy): Eukaryota > Viridiplantae > Streptophyta > Pinopsida > Cupressales > Cupressaceae > Sequoia > Sequoia sempervirens. The sequence goes on along the minus strand of VDFB02199329.1, from coordinate 1,610 downwards.
GAATTTCTCAGGGAATAAATCTGTACACTGCATGAATGCTGAAAGGCTAATAAGACCACATTGGACAGCAACATATTAAAAAGACACAATGAGTGAGAACTTGGAGTCAACTTCAAAAGTTTGCTATTTGTTTATTTGTAAATTTTTTAGCTAGTTATTTTTTGAAGTGCAACCCTCAAAAAGTGCGTCCATGACACTTGTACTCTAAAATTTCAAAGTTGGAATAAGGATTTACCTCAATAATCTCTCTAGTGCAGCTGATCATATTGAGGCCTTTAATTATAAATTTCATTAACTGTTGGAAACATGAGATCACATGGCAAATTCAAGTAATTACAAACAGATTAATCCACCAAATCACAAAATTCTGCTAAGAATTGTTAATGCTTCTTGCCTATTAAGGCACCCAGTTATGCCTTTTTGATTGTCTTTGATGGCTTGTAAATTGCTGAAGTGCTAGAAGCTTCCTTGCTGAGAGGTTTAAATCTCGATCACCTTAAGAAGACAACAAGTGTATCATTAATATTTGCTAGAGCTATGTGAATAGATGAATCCTTGGATTTCGGTGGACTTTAGGCTAGTGCTACATTTACATAAGCGGAATTGAAACAAAGTAAATCCATGGGAATGGTATCGTCCCCATGATTTCTAGTTTTGTCAGAAAACATAAAATGAGCACCAAATCTAAGAAGAGTTGGGTGTTAAATAGTGGGCCTGCTCTCCACATTGTGGGGGATGGGATTGTTGGAAGTGGAAATGGTGGAATTGGTAATCAGATCTGTGGCAGAGGCGATCCCAATAGGGGGGACAAGATCAGTTAGGAGACTAGATTGAACAGGGAGGAAAGCAGAGTGGCTGCCACTCTTACCTTTGGTGTATGCATAGTTGGTGGGATTCTTGATTGCCTTAATTCCAGCTACAGAAATATGGCATAGAGGAAAGTGAGTGCCTTTGGTTTCTTCATCCAAGATGCTAATAACAGCTTGTTGCAAATCAGACTGATGAACTCCCTTGTGGGAGTCAGCCATGTTCCCAAAGCTCCTTTTTTCTTTTGTAAGTTTGGAGAGGCTTGTGGTTTGAATGCAAGCACTTGCAATTGCAGTTTGGCATGCCAGCTTTTATAGACTTTTAAACACGCCTTAGGCCTCTTCCTGAACTCATATGCTTCTTGATTTGAGAGCATCAAAGGGTTGTGTCAAATCTATAGTTTCTCTTGAGCTTATAACAGTTATTGCAGTATGCTCCCTTGAACTCTTTCTCAAGGGAATTTAGGATCTGAGCAATTTCAGAGCTCAAACTTGGATTGTGGTAATGGGATGATGACATCAAAATAGTTGCAGCATTTAAACTTCTTTCCACCTGGACTTGGAAAATCCAAATCTCATTGTGTTATCAACTACCAGCAACAAACATTCAATTACCAGTGCTATCATTAAATCCCTAAGGTTTGTTAGGAAGAAATGACAGTGAGGAAAGAAGAGAAAATCTCTAAGATTGTGATTTGCACAAGTGCTTCTAAAATTGGGTCAAGTATGTGTCACTACTAAGAACTGCATCCTCAATTACCTGATATGAAATCTTCTTTACCTGTGTCTGGACAGCACATTGCT